>VWZK01018001.1:203173-231616 GCA_013396935.1 Baryphthengus martii
GGGTGGGGTGGGTGGGGGGAAAGCCACAACCTTCTTGTTACACAGGGGCAGGGAATTCATTTAACTCCAAGCACATGAGCAGAATATATCACATAGGCAAAGTGAGAGATTTTATTATTACAAAAAGCAACTGCACAGATTTTTAACCTAACTCAACCCGAACAATTCAAGCCAAATTATGCGTCTAGCTACTGAAGTAACTAGTTTTCAGGATCTTACAGATTATTAGCAGAAAACCTGAAAGCACTCTATTAATAAAAGCCAATATGTTGCAAAGTAAAAAACAATAATTCAATCATCTTCATAACCCCTTGAAAATGCCCACACAATCACACAAGTGTTGAAGTGAGAAGCAACTTCTAGAGATCATCTAGTCTGAGTCACCTGCTCTAAGTAGGATCAGCTGGAACCTGTTGCCCAGGACCATGTCCAATTGGGTTTTGAATATCCCCAAGGATGGAGACTCCACAGTCTCTCTGGGCAAGAACAACAGTTTCAAAGTGTGCCCATGCCTCTTGTGCTGTCACTAGACACCACTAAAAAGAGCATGTCTCTGTCTTCTTCATTTCCTCCCATCAGGTGTTTACACATGCATTACTTGTATGCTAAACACTAAGATTATAGTGATTTTTATTATAGTATTTTCTTATTAATCTTTGTGTTTCTATCTGTTCGCTTTCTTTTTTACTATTATTTCACTCCCTCCCCATAGAAATTTTTTACAGTGCCCTCCAATTCCCACAGTTTGCCATTTGCTTCCCAGCCTTCAGTTTGACTGCACCCTCACTGGCTGCCCTTCTTCCTTCCTTCCTTGCCCAACTGCTTTTGTTCCACTGTCTACCAGTTCCCAAACTCCCCCCCCCCGCCCAAAATCTTGCTTCTCACTTTCTGTCTCAGATGGTCCTGTATCAACTTTCCCTTTCTCTGTCCTCTCATCACTCTGTCACTGCAAATGTATTCTCTCTCAAGCAAAGGTTCAATGGCCTTTTCTGTACTGCCAATATCCCCCTTCTCTCAAATTTCACTTACTGCTCTGCTTTTTTCTCCCCTCAAACAAGACTATCTTCCACAGCTCCACAAGCTCTCATCAGTTCCTTTTAGGGACAGAACAGAGAAACAGCAGAAATTGCATGTCAGAAACTTTTCTGTGGTAATGAGCTCCGTTAAGATTAAGACTTACTTGCAGGATAAGACAAAACAAATCTATAAAATCACCACATGCCTTATCTCCCTATACAGGGCTTCCCCTCAAGAGAGGGGATGTGAGGGTTTACTGGCAGGTGAGCAGCGAGGGGTCCCACAATGCTGCTTGGAGGTGGAGCAGAGCAGTGTGCATCTATGTGGCAGCTGGCTAATTACGCTTTGAAGAACTTGGCTATTTTTCAACTCCCTTTCCACACTCTAGCAGAAGATGCATTGGAGGCTGTGGAATAGGATGTAGATGATTCCTAAAGATACTTTTTGTTGTTTCTTCAAGTGAAGAGAAGATACGGTCTGATACAAGGGCTAGCTCTTATTGCATGCCACAGAAGCTGCTTTCATCCACATTTACAGGCTACCTAAGGAATTCTGAAAGGAGAGGCTCAAGGAGAGCCAGAAGACAGGCAGAAGCCCACAAAAGCTTTTAGGAAACCATTACAAAAAAATAGCTAAACAATAAGAATTACAGAGTAAATTACATCCCCAATACAGAGAATGACCCTATAAATAATTTCCAAACCTACATAATGATGTGCTTGATGACCTCAAAATATTTGATTTGTATATCACAGAATCACAGAATGCTAGGGGCTGGAAGGGACCTCGAAAGATCATCTGGTTCAACTTCCCTGCCAGAGCAGGATCACCTAAAGTATATTACACAGGAACACATCCAGGCAGGTTTTGAAAGTCTCCACAGAAGGAGACTCCACAACCTCTCTGGGCACCCTGTTCCAGTATTTCGTCACCCTCAGTGTGAAAATTTTATTCTCATGTTTACATGGAACTTCCTATGCCTTAACTTGCACTCATTGCCCCTTGTCCTGTCATTGGGCATCACTGAGAAGAGTCTGACTCCATCCTCTTGACACTTGTCCTTCACAAAAAAATTAAATGGAAACATCCTGAAAATACATATTACTTAGAAACACATTACATCAACTTTTCCTCACCTCACATTCATTTTTTAACACTTGAAACTTCATTAGGAATGTCTCAACCCATTATTCTTCTAAGGTAAAGTGTGTTCCATGCAGTTTGATACATGAAGCACATTTCAGGCAAAATATTAAAAACTAGCAATGATCAAGAACACTAAGCACCAGAAATTCTTACAGACTTAAAAGAAATCGTACTTGCTTAGCACCATTGCTAAAGGTCAGTCCAGTTTAGTGTTAGTGTGCATACCAAGGCAGCACTGCACGGTTTGTATGTGCATAAATATTATCTTATGGCTTTATAAAAACATTCAGTAATATGGCACTTAGGAGCATTCAGTATGTCTTAGATTTTATGTTTAATGATTTTTTTTTAGGAAAAAAAACCCACCCATGATAAAATGCAGTTGCACCAGTTTCTCTGTGTAATTGTTCCTCTGTCCCCACTGTAGTAATGGGTTTCATGCACCATTTCTCTGTCTGCTTGCAGCTCTCTGATCTACGAATCAGGCACTTTTCTTCAATGGGAAAAGTCATGCCTGACAGTTCTCTACAGTAAGGGCTTTTCATTGCTCTACACCTTAGTTTAATTATCTACAAAAAATACAGGATGACAATTTGTATTTCACAGCATGATCACAAGTGTACACAATTTGTGTTAAGTACTGAGCAATGATTAAAAAAAACAGTCACCATATCTGTGAAGATACTTGAGGTATTTGAAATAAAGATGTAAAGGTCACCATGGCATGTAAAAAAAAAATATAACAAATGCATATGTATATCTGAAAGAATCATGTTTAATTTCTGCATTCCGTTTTGGTCAAGAAGACTTCAAATATAAAGAGAAAAAGACACATAAATAAAAAAAAATATAAAGTGCACATCCAGTCTTTCTGCTGAAATTTTAGTCTATATACCCAAAAGATATTTGTGGTGGTGTCTTCGGATGACAAAGAATCATCCTTTAATTATGTGAATCTCTAAAAGATTCTCCTGGAGAGGAGCTGGTAAGTTAGGTTTAAAGAAAGATTCTGTATTAGTATTTTCAAAACACAGGATTTCTAAATGTTCATAAAAACAAGTGAGTTCAGTGAGGAAGTTAGTTCAAAAAGTTTAAATAGCTATAATACAGTTTAGTTTGTTTTTTTATTTTAAAAAAAGTTTTCTATTTATAAGCACATACATTTTTTTCCTTAGGAGTAAGATCTTACTCTGCCTTTTCACAGAACTTATTCCCAATCGTGTGTTTTATCTATGGACTGTGGAATAAATGTTTCAGTATAGACACAATCCACAAAGATAAAACAACTTCCTAAAACTGATATTCTTGAATAAAGATTACAAAAAATAGCAAAAAGAATTTTTTTAATATAATATTTTACTGCATGCTGTTATGTCATTTGTACTCTGTTTTGTATCAAAACATTGTGCTTTCAAATGAGATCTACTATTCCACAATTTTGTATGTATTTTTAGAGTGAAAGCTCTTTCCATGGATTCTTAAATGCATAAACCATACACAACTTCCCAAATTCATTAATAAACAGTTTAGTAAAGTAAAATGGCTCATAATTCCTAAACATGTTTCAGTAAAAATCCCAATGGAATTTGGGCATGATTAAAAACTGTGCTAAGGTATTACTGTCAGGTGAGTATAACCTGCAATGCTTCTGAATTGAAGCTTCCCATCACAGATAATACCTCAGCTGTCCACACGGAAGTGTAGTATGCACATTGAATATCTAAGCAGTATGGAATATATGCCTTGTGTTACATAATATCAACATGTAAATCATTCATCCTTCCTATGCTGCTCCCCAAAGATTGACACAAACTTGACTTGAATGGACTTTGGATCCTAAATACTCCCTTGTCTTTCTTTCAAGACACTGCTGCAATGAGGAGAGAGAAATGATCGCCCTGTTTCTCTTAGACTGAAGCCCAAAGACTGCAGGTATAATTCTCGATTCTCTGGCACGCACCTGCGGTCCACAGATTCTCCCTCAGCACTGGTACGTGGGGCAGGGGCAGGGCCAGGGAGAGAAGAAAATCTGCATTTGATCCTCAGCCTTTAAGGAGCACCTGTCAGAATTTTGTTCCTTTTAGAAAGGCAATACAAAGACTTCTCAGGGCTGAGCTGAAAGTGAATCACTGTACAGTTATGACTAGGTGCTCAGGTCATGTTTATGCAAGAATCACTTCTCTTAAAAATGCCACTTGCTCATTTTTATGAGAGAAATAGCATGGAGAATATTGTTGTGTGACTTAAAAAAATGGAAAAGAAATCAACACAAGTGACAGCACAAGAAATTACATGCCTCTCTTAAGGGATTTTTGGTGTTGAAAAGGTGAAAAAAAGGACAGCGAATGAGAAAACTCGGGAATGACAATGAGATGGAGTAGAGTAGAGGTTTATTATTTCTCCCACTTATTTGTGGCAGAGCTAAGTCAACCTCTTGCTGATGTCGGCAGCTTTATACCGATGATGCTTTTTAAGCATGAACTGTTCTTGAGCAGTGTCTCCAATTCATTAGGCACACATACATTTCACGACAACATGAAGTGTTGGTTTCTTGCTTTTCCACCTTTTCCCCTCCCACACTGCTGTAGAGCAAATGGCAGTTTTTACTGACCTTTCACATCAGTAGCTTTCTCTTTGGGGGATTGAAATTGATGTTTCAGAGCACTGTCCTTGCTTTGTTATTTAAGAATATGAAATGCCATGATTGTAGAAGATGTTGAGGTTACAGCTGGCTGCACATGGCAACCTTAAAACAGTCAATGTGAGCAAAGCATTGCAAGGTGGTTCTTTCATCATTGATAAAAAAAATAGTCCCAAAAGGAGAGAAAATCAAAGTCTGCCTGGAAATTGACTGAAGCCCACTTAACACAAGTGGGGTATTTGGATTAAGACTGACAAACACGGATGCTTGTTTGTGTCAAAAGCACCTTCTCATGTTCTATGTAGTGCCTACTATTGAATTAAACAATAGTTGGTTTCAAATAAACTGGTTTGGGTCACAACATTAATCTTTTCCCAAAAGAAATTGCAGAAATATCTCTAATTCAATCAAACTTTCTGGACAATTACAACCGGTAGAAAGGCTGCAGTAAATTGGTGTGGGTGTCATACAAGCTGGGGCAGGGACTATTAGATTGAAGGGTCCCATGAAATCTCTTTAAGATGTCCCTGTAATGACATGCACAAATTAAAAAAAACTACCTTTGTGTAGTAAAAATCAAGTTTCAGTTTCGATCTGAAATGCAGCCGTATTCTGTAAACCCTAAATCGAACTAGTATTACATTTCTACTTTTTATGTTGAGACGGTAGCACAGTAAAGAGAAGGTAATCCAATGTGAAGCTGCTTGGCTAACCTTGTCTTTCAAAAGTATCTCTTTCCAGAACAATATCAGCTACATAGGAAAAAAAGGAAAAGCAACTTCATCCTGAAAGTCTTTAGTCTTCTAGACATTCAAAGTACAAACAGGAGCATTAAGTAAGGCTATTATCTGACATGATACATCTACCAAAAAAAAATAAAAAATTATAAAAGAAGCAGAATAGAAAGATGAAAGAAATGAAGCAAAATTCTGGAAATGGATGTGCTGTGGGCAAATAACTATCTGCAGATCATGCATATCTCATGCATCTCAGTATAGCGATAAGAAAAAAGTGTTGAGAGGCATATGCTCTAGTGCTACTTACAGACTCAGAAAAACTGAGGGCTCCTTTGTGACAGGCCCACAAAAACATACTAAGCCAAATGGAAAAAGGATAGTGAGTGATGTAAGTGCTGCCTGACCACCTTATCTCCAAGATTCATGACCAACTGGAGATGCATGGATGTCAATCATATACATAAGGCCTGGCCTTTGTCAAAAGTTATAGGAAGAGCAGTGACTGAGCAACTCAGGAATCTGCTCCTACCTGTATGGGATTGACTTGTGATAAACTAGCTTTAAAAAAGGCTTTTTTTTCTGGAAACAAAGGCTCCTTGCTGCAGCACACCATTCGAAAAGCTCAACTGTTTAGCTTTGCAAAGCTTCGTTCTATGTCTCCTATCTCTCAATCCACAGAGCATTCAATGTAGGAGCAATTAATTTCATTACATAAATTCTAAAGCTATGAAGTATAAAATATACAAGAGGAGATCCTCAAAATAATTAATAAGTGATATGATATGGATCTCTTTATAAAATATCTATTCTTGTGCAGTGATGGTGAAAGACACAGTAAGAATTATGGAGATTATTTTAACTAATAAGCTTGGAATTGAAATGAAATGGTGTGATAAAAATCCTGTGCAGTGAGGTTTACAGCAAGGACATTTAGGCTGTCAAGCAGGTATTTTGGCAACAGAGTAAAGAACTGAAAGCTGTCCATTCTGCAAAGGCTATATTACTACTGACTTCTTCAAACACATTTTACATCATAATTTAATTCCAAATAACATGCCGACAACAAAAGCAACAAAAAACATTACACAACTCCAAGTAAATACCTTCTGTCTTTCCTTAGGGTAAATGGACTTTGCCTACCTGAAAGTGACTCTGAAGGCACTTCAGGATATTTTTGCATCCTCCAATCATACAACAGAAATAATTCAGGTTGGTCTTATTTATCAGATGTAACACTGAAACCATTTATATACATATATTACAATATATGTATTATATTGTTAGAGGGGAAATATTATAAAGATATTTTGATTACTGCACTGAACTTTATTCATTCATCTATCTATTTGTGTTCTGGGCTCCCTGCTTTTTTCTTTTAAACTCAGTTGCTCTTCTTCCTCTACCTATGTCTACATCTCTTCATGGTATAAATACCATTTATGCTACCATTCTTACTGCTAAAAAGTTCTTGTTTTTTTCTTTCAAGTTGGCTATCTCTTGATTACCTTTGATATGTACACTGCAAGAGAAGCTCTGTATTAATACATTCATTTTCCTCTAGCAAGAATCACAATACAGTGGGAATGCAAGTAAGCTCCAGTGAGTACCCTGCTATGAAATGACACCAGTTATCAGTCTAGATAGCACAGACTACATAAGGCCAGCTGGACTTTGTATCATCTAGGATGACTAAGTGCATTTTACTTTTCTTGGGGATAAAATTTGCCACCACAAGGGATCACAAGAAATAAAATATTTTCCAAAATTATTTCTCTAAAGGTTTTTTCCTATCTTTAGAAAATCCTATTGTTTAATATCTTGCTGATAGTACCATAAATTACACTCAGAAAAACTACCGAAAAAGGAAAAAGAGAGTACTGCTATCTTAATTCTTGCATCTCTTTGCTTTCTGCAATGTTAAACTCTTCATCTGATTTTGTATTGAAGCCATTTAATAGACAATAGAACAATATTCCTGGTTGTACTGAATATGATGCAGCTAGCACTAATAAAATTGATTTTCCAGTTTCTCTCCCCCAGAACAGTCGGCAAAGTCAGATGCAAATTGCATCCACCTGTATCAAGGAAATATTGACTTCCAGGACAACACAAGAAAGTTACTGACAGAAGAAATGTCTTACTATCAAGGAGAGTCTGGAGGATGCATAGATTTTACAAAAACCCAGCACCCTCAAGTCTTCACCTGCTCTTAGGAGAATCATCTCTTTCTGAGGATGACATAAGTGTGGAGTTTTGTGTTTACTTTTGATTGTAACATTCCTCTGAACAGACTTTCCACCATCAAGAGAATATCAAACACAGTGAAGCACAGGTTCCCCAGAATTAACTGCTCACTGTATTTAAAAAGAAAACACTTAGTGGAATTACAAAATGGATCACTGAACAATTTCAATCCAATTCTTTTTTTTTTGCAGAGTATTTTCAATGAAACTTTCAACATCTCACTTAAACTAAAAATTCTAATTTATCTATCTCCCACTTGTCTAGACTTATTCTTAGAGAGTGAAATGGAAAACGGTTCCTGTTACTAAAATTCTTCCACCTTATTTTTCTCCATGAAACCTTCAGTATTAGGTCTAAGCAAAATCACTGACACAGAGGCACCTGGTAATAGCTATTTGAGTTCCCGCAACATAAGGCTCCGTAATGACAATTTCAGATTTTCTTCTTGATTTTTTCTACCCAAGCCCTCAGAGTCACTTTCAAATAGACAAAATTCATTTATACTAAGGAAAGACAGAAGGTCTGTACTCAAAGTTGTGTAATATTTTTAATTGCATTTGTTATTTGGAATTGAACAATGATAACAAACCAGCTTTTTCTTTTAGTCTAAAAGAGAGTAGCTACATTCTTCATCTTCCTTGGCATCAAATCATGCACTGAAAGACCAGGCCATCTTGCTTTCTTTTCTTGTCCAGTATTTCAGAAAAAAATAAAGAATCAAAGAAACATATTATGACAGGTAATCATTTGCAAACATACAACTCTTTCAACATCTGCCATGTTCAGCTTCATTTTATAGCATCTGTCTTGGCAATATAAATTGTGCTTGGCTTCAGAGGTGCTCTGTGCCACACAGTGAAGAAAAACAATCATGACAACTGAAAAATAAAGCACAGTAGGGGGGCAGGGAGACAGACTTGAAAATGTAAAGGCTGTTCACTTTTTCTAGCTTTACTTTAAAAAAGAAAAAGTGTGTTATGTTAGCTTTCCTGTATTCTTTAAGCACCATAGTTTTCCCAATGGAAGAAAAGTGACAACTATTGCATTTATGAAAGGTGCCTGACAACCTCAAGCATTTCCAAAAGAACCCCCTGAAACAGCTGCACAAAAAGAAAGCAATTTAGTCCAGAACAGATAGATGAATTATGTACGTAGAAATGTATTGCTACAAGAAGTCTGTGGGTTTTTTTCTACACTCAGAAGCTGTATTATAAACATTCCAAGAAAAGCAGCAATTGCAAAATATGAATTTCAGAAGAAAACTAGGGTGGATAGAAGGTAATTTTGTGTGGAATACTACATCATCATCGCTACTTACCTTGTAATTAAAGGTGGTGTCTTCACCTTTTTTAAATCCATGTTATACTTAGAAGCTTATTGTTATGAGTTAAAATACATTAAATATATGCTTGACAATACACCAAATACCGTACACTATATACAAAAAAACAGTTGTAACCTGTCTATTTTGCTCAACCCTATTTTCCATAAATTTAGAGATCACGCATAGAAATGTTAAGAATGCTAACACATACTGTCAATGTGTGTATAAGTATGAGAGTCTAGGTGCTTTTCAAAACAGGTTAACCAAGGAATGACATTATACATTTACAATAAATTCTCATACAGTACAATATTGTGCAATATAAAATATTTCAAAAGTTGGCTGTAAAGCAACAATTGGGTTTTCCTTGACCTTATTAGTCTACGTATGTACAATACACTACAGATCAAGACCTCCATGAGTAATAAAACCTTGACACAAAACATACTTGAGATTCTTCAGTGGTGAACTGGAAAGTATTTCAAACACAATGTGAAAGCAAACCTTTCCTCACTATTTGAAAAGAAAAAAAAACTTTTCTGAGAGCTCTAAAAACAAAAGTCTGACAGTTTTTTCCCTTTGTGTTAATGACTAAGAAAGAAAGAAAAAAAATTACTTTGATTCAGACGACTGCTACTAAAATCTATGTTAAAGCACATACACAAAGATTAGTTTGTGATTGAACCCAGACTTTTCAACAATATATTTGAATGCATGCTTATGTCACAGAGGATTTAATGAGATGCCAATAATCAAATACGATAATCTACAACCAGACATCTTTAAAATATCTACATATTTTCATGCAATGATCCATTTAATCATATGTCATAACAAACAATCTTATAAAAATTACTGGTTCAATCACATTCTCCCTTCCCCTCTCCCTCAATTTCCTTTCATTAAAGCAGAGTTTAATAAACAATCTAATTCAAATAAAATAGAAAAGAAGGTGTTTGAGGAGATAGGATGCAATCATGGAACTATTACATCCTGCAGCCAAATTTTCATCCCTGATACAACTTCCTGCCTGTAAGGATCGGTAGGAATCTGTAAAGATCTAGAGATTTCCAACAACAGCTGTGTTAAAATGAAGCAGCTTCTCCCTTCCTTCATTCAGTTGACTTCCTCTGTAGTCTACTAAGGAGTAGCCAAACCTTACTCTTGAAACATTACGCGTGCTTCCTGCAGCTCCATGGAACTGCTGGATAAATGAAAAGTCTCGAAAAGACTGTTTCTAATTTTATAGCAAGATCATGTGTTATGGATTTATTAGATACGCGAGACAGAGCACCATGTTTCTTTCTGACTGAGCTCCTGGATCCCAAGACAGAGGTAGAACCCTGAATAGAGCCTTACGCGTGCTTGGGTGTCTGTCCAAACATTGTCTTGCAGGGGTGGGGGAGGGCGGGAAGCCATAAGCAGTCACACAGCAAATGGCCTATTTTTGAGCCTATGAGCTAAATTCGTGCCAGTAAATAAAGTATAAATTACTGAATACAGAAACAGATGGATATTAAGAAAATAACCGAAGCATGCTGGAAATGAAAATACTTATCCGAGTTATAACTCAAGTGTGTAATCTCTAATATACACATTTATCTCAGAAGGACACTGTCAAGCTGTTCCTCGTAACTTTTCCAGTAATTGCTACTAGGTTTCAAGTTTGTAGAAAATTCTGGATTGACAGTTAGAAATTGAGTTATTGAAAGGCCAGAGGCAGTGCTGCAAGTGGCAGGGTGAGCTTTCCCCATTAGGACCTATGCTATGGCTCACACCTGCAACACAAGGACTCCTTGCAGGGGTCTTATCTTTTTCACTTCCTTCCCATTTTTGCTGCCTTCTTCACACAGTTGCAATCATAGAACAAAATGAGACAAAGCAATATAACTCTTCACTGTTCTACTTGTGCTTTGCTAATCCTTGAAGAACGTAAATTAAAATCTGTTTCCCCAAAAGGAAAAAGACATTCTAAACAACCTTGCCATTTTGTCAACCTAAGAATGCCAGGAAGAAATTCATACACTTTGAGGAAACAGGAAACAACAAAAACAAACCCAAAAAAACCCCAACAAAACAAAACGAACAAAACTCAAACTAACCACCACCAAAAAAAAAACCCAACAAAAACCAACCAAACCAAATCCTGTTCATTTACTTGTAAGTTAAAAGGCAAACAAAAAATTACAGGCTTTTGAAAATGTAAACTCAGCCACTGAAACACATCCTACATTTTACAATGACACCACCTTACCAAAGCAAGCCCTTGTTACTCTACTGGTACAACTATATGTTTGTAACACACGTAGCCTAGTTCAACTGGGATCAACAAACAGCTTTCTCCCAACCAAGCTAAGCCATTGCTGTACTTCCAAAATTTCTCATTAACTGTGTTTATAGGGGAATTCAGAACACCTTAAGATTGAACAGGAGACTGAGTCCATGTGAAATGCATGCAGAACGGCAGCAGATTAATGTAGTGCAAATATATTCTGGCTGGCTTTTTAATTAGACAGTAAATAGGAAGGCAAATAACATGCAGAAGTAGGAAAAATAAATGCATACATTCAAGTGACAGATTATGTTTTTAATAACAACAAAACATGGTTGCTTGCCAAGGTTATTAATATAGTTTAATTATGTCACAGGTAAGATTTGTGTATAAATCATATTGAGAGCATCTCACACCAAAGAGTAGAAGAATTCATTACCATGTATTTGGACAGACACTTAATCATCTTTCACAGAGCAATTATTTTTGGAAACCCAAAGAAACATACCTCTGTCTCCAAAGGGACTGAAATAACAAATTGGTACCTAATTTTTAAATCTTTTGTCCTTGTAGAAGTAAAGAAATCACTTCCTCTATGGGACTGGAAGGAGAGAAGAAAAATTAATATTTGGGTCTTTTGCATAAGTAAGAGGTATTCTGGTTTACGCTATAAGCAAGATGAATGAGCCAGCAGGGGAGAGGGACAGAACGAACAAGCCAGAGCAGAAAAACAGATTACTGATTTTTGACATCAGATAGACATCAAACTGTGGCAGTCACACATAATAAGCAACATATGATTCAAATTTCCCCTTAATTTCATGGACGCTCTGCCTAAGAGGGCTCATTGGTTTTGATTGTTTGTTTCTATTCTGGATGATTTGACAAAATTAGCTTTCACTGTTTCTTCGTTTATTGTTGATGTTGTTATTTTGCACAGCATTTTAGAGAGAAAATGGACTGGTAAATGCTACTATCTCCACAAAGTCAATGTTACCCAAACCTTAAAATCAAATTGCTCAGAAGACAAACATGACATTCTAAGCTAGGATTTTCATTGTCTGTCCAAACAGCCTGAATCAAAGTAGTGAGACTAAAACAATGTTTTCTATTTGATTTCTGTTGTACTTTATATATGTACATATATATATATATATGTTTCCCTTCTGTTTTACGTAATAGCTGTAACTTGTTCAATAGTTACAGAAATGAAACAAATGTTAGCTTGGTTTCTTAAAGTGAACTTTATGTGAGGAACTAGAAAGTATTTGATGATGTGACTCTTCTGACATTCCATTCACCATGACACTGCTACATAACACAGGAAACTACAACTTTGGCACTGCTGTGCTGCAGAAACTACACTTCAGACGTATAAGCTACCTAAATGTGAACTGATCAGATCCCTTTGCATAGTATTATTGCTGAGAATTTTGTCCTTCACTATATATAATAATAATGAACCTGTAGCCTGTGAATCTCTCCATATGATGTTAGCATGTAATCTAGAGAAGAATGAGCTTCGCTTTTAAAATAATAATATACATTTAGAACACCTTTTCATACACCTCATAATAGTTTCCCTTTTATGTTCCCCGTAAAAGTATCTCAGACTATTTCTTGGAAGGAACATTTGGTTAATGTCTAATATCAACTAGAATAAAAATGGATATAATAGTATAATCATATGCTTTAAGTCTCACAAAAGTTCATAGTAAAGTGCATGCTGCTAGAAAAAGTAGACCGTAACAATCTCAGAGGAATAAAACAACTCCAGATTCTGGAAAACAACTTTTATCTAACTCTAAGGAGCACTTTTAACAACATGGCAAAAGATACAAGCAGAGCTTAAAACCAAGACAAAATAAGGACTCAACAAACCCTTAACAAGGGGAAAAAAAAAAAGAAGAGAAAAGGTATGTGGATGAAATCAAAAGTAAAACTGAACCACAAATCAAATTTGATCAAAAATGTGGCTTAGCAAAAGATCTGAAACAATCTACAAACACGACATATCTGATAAATCTACAAACCTATAGATATTTATTTTGGGTAGGTCTGATATTACTAAGTAGTATTTCAGAAACAAACATGGAACAAAAGAAACTTCCCTTCGTTAAATATGATTTTTCCTCTTACAAATAGCATAGTTACTATGTATAAGTACAGTAGGTGCATTTACCAACATAAAAGCATTGCATTTTGCTTACAGTATTCCATAAAATTCATTCTTTCCTCAAGCAATGGAGTAACTTGTGGAGGATAAACTATTTCTCCTAAAGAACAATGGATTAAACAACAAAATGTCTTAAGTACAGAACTATTATGAAACCTCAGTAACAATGAAAAAAACCCAACAACTTGAAAAATTCTGGTGTATAGCCCTGTGACTGGCATCACTGAAGAAGTGCTTCCAATTTCTAGCAGATGAGAGAACATAATTTGCTTTAGGGACAGTTATGGCCCTAATTCAAACCCAGTGAAGTCAACAGCAATATTACTGTCTGGTTATGAATTGATAGATTAAAAAATGAAACCTAAACAACAATACCAACTTGAAGATTGTTGCCTCAGAATGATACTAGGTCCAGAAATCATGTCTTGAATGTAAGAAGAAGGAGTATAATTGTCAAGTGAGCATAGCAAGGGAGATGATTGAAATTTGCAATATATTCTCATCAGTGATTCAATACTGAGGTTTTACGGAAAAATCTTCTCATATTCTTTAGAGTTTTGGAGAAGGCAGATCCCATCATGAAAGAAACAATATATTTGTCATCTCATAAAATTTGAGAAACAGAAAGAAGAAAATTTTTACCATTATTACATGAAGGAAAAATATAAACATGATAGTTTAAGCCTATGGCATATGGAAAATGAAGTAAGATCTTCTGATTCCCAATTTTCTACTAGCATGGGAGGAGAGTACTGTCATATTGCAATATGTACAAATTGTGGTAAAAAATAGTACAACCATTTAGTTGACTTGGATGAAACAAAACTATTCCTGAAGAGGACAACTTTCTTTCTAATTTTAGATGTAATACAAGACATTTATCTTACCAGCTTTTATAAGGCACAAAGGATTATCTTTTTTATGTGGAAACTGCTTCACATGTTGTCATATGTGACTCCCTGAAATGAATCTTGCTGGCCTACCTTTAGGCAACAGCCTTTCTTTGCAATTGGCTTTTTTTTCGTCTGGAATTCTCACTTGGAAGTTACAATTTATTATTGAAATCCTTCATCAGCTGCCTGCCTTGAAACTGTGTTGTAATTGTTTGATTAGATGTAATAAACTTACTTTCCTACCTGCAACACACTGTAACACAGAGAGGTGCAACTTAGATTAACATGATGCATTATTGAACAGCCCAAATTAAAAGGGAATACAATTAAGGCTGCTATCTGTCTGGATGATGGATGCTCTTTGCTTTCCTCTTTAAATCATGAATCTCGTTTTCTGTCTCACCAGTTCAGCTTGTAATTCTTCCACAAAAATTTTTAATGTGCTGTGATTCCAGGTAAGCGGCAACTCCCTTCATTCCAATGAGCTCTGATATTTGACATCCTGTCCCCTACACCATTTTCCTGTATCTGATTACATATAGGGAAAGGTCAGATTTTTTACTTCAGATAACAGTGTGCTCATGGGAGCTGACAATCAAAGAAAAAACTTTGTCTGGAGGAAAATAAACAAAAGTGACCCCCTACCCTCACCACCCCCATGAGCTCATTGTGTTGTCTGACTCTTTCTCATATGAAAATACCTCAAAATAGAGCAATAAAAATGAATTTCATAAGCTGGGAAGAATTCAGCTCTCTGAAAAGGCTGTTGTGGTAGCAGGAAAATCAGGAGGTAGCCCAAGAGGGAATCACACAGAAACAGATAAAGCTTGCAATGAAGTTTGATCACATCATTAGAAAACCTGCAGACTTCCCTCTGATTTACAGGAAGATACTACAGTGTATCTTGTCCTTATGCCTAAACACTGTATCCTTAAAGAAATCCTAAATCCTGTAATTGTTCAAAATGTGAGGAATATCAAATATAGTAGTACCTTACAGTACTTTTAACATTCTCTTTATTGCATAAATAGCACACTAGTAATAAGCCCATGCTCAACAAAAGATGGTAATGTTCAGAGGCTTGAGTAACTCCTCGGAGTATTTCTTAATCAACAGTGCCTTTGACATTAAACAATACAGTTTTGATACAACATCTCAGAAAATCTCCCTGTAAACACAGATATGCTCTGCTTTCTAACCGGTGTGTTTGGAAACTGGTTGGTAAGATGACAAGCAAAGGCGACAGCAACAAAGTATTGAAAGGTAAGAAAAGAAGGTGAATTGACTTAAGGTTGGCCTTAGTTCAACACAGGATAAGCTACTGTCATAGTCGAGTTGAGAATTTCATTTTGAAGGTCTACTTTAAACATTCCAAAACTGGCATTCTTGTACACACTAAATCAGAAGGAATTCACAGAGACATCTGGGGACAACACAATAAACTGTGATGCACCTTGAAACACACCTAAGGGAAAAACGATAATTCTAGGGAATATATTCGGGATCCTTTCAGAAATTGAGATAATGCTGAAAGACATGATGTGATGTCATGGCAGGTGATGATGTAGAGCGATAGGCATGTAATGGGAATGAAGAGGGTCAATATACATTTTACCTACGTGCATAAAAGGTATTTTTCCTTCTAAAGGAAAAGGATAGAATCATAGAATATTAGGGGTTGGAAGGGACCTCTAGAGATCATCTAGTCTAAGCCCCCTGCCAGAGCAGGAACTCCTAGGGCAGGCCACACAGCAACGCATCCAGGTGAGTTTTGAAAGTCTCCAGAGAAGGAGACTCCACAACCTCTCCGGGCAGCTTGTTCCCATGCTCCGTCACCCTCACAGTGTAGAAGTTTCTTCTCATGTTGAGGTGGAACTTCCTATGTTCTAACCTAAACCCGTTATTTCTTGCTCTATTGCTGGTCACTACTGAAAAGAGATTGTCCCCTTCCTCTTGACACCCACCCCTCAGATATTTATACACATCAATAAGATCCCCTCTCAGTCATCTCCTTTCAAGGCTAAACAGCCCCGATGATGAAACGTATTTCCTAACTAGCTCCTGGAGGACTGCACCTTTGTTTAATTCTGTTTCAAGAATTTATTGACCAATGTGCAGGCAACAACCAAGGTAACAAATATTTACACATTTTAAATCTGTATTTTACTAGAGAAAGAATAAATGATTAAGCATGTAAAAGAGAAGCGTATAAGAGTAACTTGATAAGCAAAAGAAATGCAAATTATGAAAAAATGTTTCCCTGAAAATTTACTTAAAGGTTTTATTCTTGTTATTACAAAATATGTGCATTAACATGTATTAATATATTAATCCTCAAATACCCTATTGAAATAGGGTTGTCTTATTCCTCTTTTTTTCTGGTAGAGAATACAGGTAACAGGATCTAGTCCAGTGAAGTATTTACTAGAGTATGAAGTTTAAGCACAAGTATTAAGCTTAACCACTTGACTAATTTCAGCTTTCTAACTAAACTACAAGTGTCTTACTAATTCAAGCCTAGAGCCCTTAAATATCCTGGCTAGTGAGTAAAATGCTAGGAAAGCCAAAATCTGAGGTTCTAACCCGGTGCCTCAGCGAAGACGTCTTTTCTCCTTTTCTTCTATTCATTAAGCTCACAAAAAGAGCAGCAGAGGCCAAAGGCACTTAAAAACATAACCAGGAAATTAGGAACACTGGTAAACACCGAATACTGAGGTATCAAGTATTAGCAGAGAGACGAAGCAACAGACTATTATGTTTTTTCCCCCATCTCAGTCGATATTTATTATAATACGTAACAGTAAACAATTGTGTGTCATTCAGCACATTCACAATGATATCTATAATATTAAACATAGATCAGAGAACATACTGTTTAACCTGTATGCATGGATCTGAATTTACAATGCATGCTGTAATGTTTTCCTTTTTCTCTTGTCTATTAAGTACTCAATAATTCAAATAAACAAGCTCAGTAAAGAGTAAGACTGAATACCAAGTTTCCCGTATTATTATTCAGTAGGAAAATAAAATCAACTTATTTAAAAGAACTGAACAATTGTATATTTAAACTACTGAAATTCAATCACCATCTGTTAGCCTCTAAGGCAGCTTTCGTTAAGGCCATCACCTCTTCATGAGTCACTACAGGGAACTATCATTAACATTAGCTATGATTAATGAGGATGTTGCCAACTGCAATTATTCCACTCTAAAGCTTAGCAACATTATGACAGTGTCATACCGCTTAACTACCACCTTCATCCTCTCAGTTGCATCATAAAAAAAAAAAAATTAAAAAAAAAAAAATCCCTGTTGCAGTTTACTTTAGATTCTAATGCAAAACCATAGCAATTCTGCAAAGTTCTCCTGGGTTACAGAGATGGGTTGGTCCTTTCAGGCTGCCTCGGGAAACTGCTAAGATGCAACCACTAAAAAAAAGTTTGTGTCCACTATAACAAGGAATTCTAAAAAACTAAGATAAAAGGTGTAAAAAACCTTTATCTCATCACATGGGAAGTTAACACATCACGGATTTGGTTCAGCGCTGAAGTGTAACAATTATTTTTCCCAAGGTACATTCTTTTACTGCTCAGATTCATATACAGAAAAGAAAAATGATCTGATTGCTAGGCCTAATTCAATCACAAGGCAAAGCCAAAATGTCAGCCCAGGCTCTAACACTGTAAATGTAAAGGAACTTAATCCTAATTAGTATATTTCAGTATGCTGCTGCTGCTAATAATACCATTCTTAAATACTGTTAGAGAGAAGACACATTTTGAGAACTTACTTTTATCTATCCTCTGAACAAAACTGATTTTTTGTTGTTTTTTTTTATTGAAGCTAAATAGCACAGTATTATGTTTGGGTCTATTGAATGGATCTAAATGGGGAAAAATCTGTGTTTTCTGTTTGGTTCTTCCATCTCAAATCTCCCTTTTCCATCAAGTGGGAAAGCTACAGAGCAGTTCAACCAGAAGTAAGTAAAGCAATTGATAAACCCCTTTTCTCAAGAACAGGAACAGTATCCTGGTGTTACTGAATTATACTGTATACCATATTTCCACTTTACAGCCTGTTCAACATTTAGGCTCTGTCAGGTACATGCAGCATGGCAATGTAGTTAAATAATGGACTATTTTGATCACACAAAATTTATGCTAGGCAAAAGAAACAACTTTTGCTTGATGCATGGCTAACAGAAAATCAGAATACAGTAGAAGCATGTACAAGCAGCCACTAAGAAACTGAAGGCCTCAACCACAACAAAGAGAGAAAGTGCATGAATCCTGGATCTAATGCATTCTTAAAAGTAAAAGTGTTTACATGGCATTAAAATATATTTTTCGTTAAACAGGAAAAAATGCTAGTGATGCTCATAATGCTAGTGATGCTACATATACTAGTCTTTTTTAAGAAGTTTTTCAAAATTAGAAAATATTACTGAGAAATTAATTCCCCACTTTACCAACTTCTCTTTAGAATCCTCTCTGTTAGTATAAGCCACAAAAGAACTATTTAATCATTTTTATTTACCAACAAATATTGGAGTATTTTCTGATACTGCTGAAAGTGCTTAACTTCAAGCAGGAATGTTCCTCCCTATAGTCCACACTGTGTTTCAGATTGAAACTATAAAGAACATTTTTTTTTTCTGTGCCAACAGCTGAATGTTGTCACAAATCAATCAAAACATCTTTGCTGAAGGGTTTGGTTGGAAGACAAATTGACTGATACCTTACTATTCATCTTTCACAGTCCCCATTTCTGTTGTACTGAGCACTCTGTAAATATTGGAAAATAAATACAGAAATAACCACCTTTCTTTTGCTTCCTTCCATGCCTAGGAGAAAATGTTTTGATTTGTTTCTAGACTTGTTTGAATTAGTATGAGAAAAAGAGATAGAAAGCAATTTACTGGAAGAGTTGGTCTAGGAAATTTGTGTTGCATTAAATCTGAAACAGCCTCCTGCGCTACGTTCCACTCCAATTCTGTTTCATCCCCTAGCTCCTCTACAGCACCTGCCTATACAGACACCTTAAACCACTCCCGTTTTTTTCCAGAAGTGGTGCACTACATTTTGCATCCATATAAAGGGAGTCCTTAGCTCACTTCAAACTTGGATATCAGAGCAAAACCAAAGTTTTGTGAGCCCAGACCCTGTATGGAACACATAACACTGGCACACAAGGAACTGTCAAATGGACAAAAGACGTCAAGACGCAAGGCTGAAGGAATGGGCGTAGTCTCAGGAGTTCCAAACTCTTCCATCAAAGTTACTTTGTCCAAATCAACACAAACACTTCAATCCTTTTGATCTGCCTATTGTTACCTTTATGCCTATCAGTAACTATTTTCTACCTATCTAGTTTGTCAAAGTGGAGCCTAAGAATACGAGGTTCATTTGCTTCCAAACTCGTCAGGTACAAGCACACATAATTCTTCACAATAAATAACAGGATTTTTGCAATTCCTAGGACATTGATATATAAAATTGCTGTGGGGTGACTAAGCAAAATCATGTGACTGCTCAAAACTTCTCAGGGTGTCTACTGGAAGGATAGCAAACTGTGCTGTATCTGCATGCCATCAATGTTGTCTTAAAATCCAGTATATAAATAATCTAACACATGGAGCAAGGAATAGAAAGTATTTTACTTAAAGTTTTAAAAGTCACAGAATCACAGAATCACAGAATATCTTTGGTTGGAAGAGACCTTCAAGATCATCCAGTCCAACCCTCAACCCAACACCTCAAGCTCGCCACTAAATCATGTCCCTAAGCACCAGGTCCACATGCGGTTTAAATACCTCCAGGGGTGGTGACTCCACCACTGCCCTGGGCAGACTATTCCAATGTTTGTTAACCCTTTCCGTGAAACAATGTTTCCTAATATCCAGCATAAACCTCCCCTGGTGTAGCTTTCATTCATTTCCTCTTGTCCTGTCACGTGCTACCATGGAGAAGAGGCTGACCCCCTCCTCACTCCAACCCCCTTTCACATAGCTGTAGAGAGCGATAAGGTCTCCCCTCTTCTCCAGACTGAACAACCCCAGGTCCCTCAGCTGTTCCTTAGAGGACTTGTGCTCTAGGCCCTTCATGAGCCTCACTGCCCTTCTCTGGACATGCTCCAGCACTTCTATGTCCTTCTTATAGTGAGTGGCCCAGAATTGAACACAGTAGTGTGTGGGAAACCAAAGAGAGTACAACAGGCACCTTATGCTTCTTAATGCAGAAAGAGGTGATCATTTAACACGGATTTGTAAAAAACTGTGTGAGTCAGGTAAATGCAGAATTATTGCTAGCACTAGAAAATATTTTCCTGTGGCTTATGGCAAGACAAACTATACCACGAGTTGGCACATTTCAAACATTCTTGGAAAGTGAAACAAAGGTCTACATGATGGGCTCATATATACAAGGGCTCAGTGTTGTTATGGAAGGTAGAATCACAACAGTTTCTTAGGTAAAGATGAGTTAACTAGCGACCATCTATTAGATACTTCAAACATTACTCTGGTCAGTGTAAAAAAGCAGAGTACCAACCCTACGTGTTCAAAGAGACCTGCAGTTCCAGAGCTGGATGCACTAAACCCATCATTTTGCACCTCTAGGGTGCTCAAATGTTAAATTGCTGGGGTTTTTTTGTGGGTAATGATAGTGAACAATACTGTACCTGTTGCATGCTAGTAGTAAGGGGAGGAAAAGGCAAAGATCCAAACACCTACTAAAAATAGCAAAAGTGGCACTGGCAGTTAGGAAATGCACAGACAAACACAAAAACGAAGAAGCTTCCATTTAGATACATTTACCAATGAAAGTTATTTGAATGTTTTCCAGTTTTAAAAAGTCTCCTTTTATCTTTATAGGAAGTAAGAATTAGCTGAAAAACCTTCTGCAGTAAATATTGCTTGTTTTTTTCTCATTAATCAAATTCAGTTTAAAACTGCCACCAGCCCCTATAGCATTTTCCTAATGATTATCATTTTTTTCTGCAGCCTAGACAGCTGTTTTGAAATCCATCACAAGTAGCAGATACACATGCAACTGAAACGACAGCACTCCAGGCTCACAGAAGTCAGGTGGAAAGAAAACAACAAAGCAGGTATCTTCTGGAGTTGAAGACATTAATTCCTGAAATCATGCTTCAGTTGACTACACAAATAGGCTAGGAAAAATTCTAATGGTTTTAAACCAGACAACAACCCAGAAAATGAACACAGCACATTGTGGTCCTAAGCAGCTCCATAAAACTGTGATACTTCCGTTTAGTCCAACAGGGCTGTCACCACAGAGTCCTCTGTGAATGAGACAGAGCATCGCTAAACAGCATAGCTTCTACTTATTACTGCTACCTGGGGTGAGCTGCAGATCTTACTAATCTTGCTAACCAGCAAATGCATCTCTCTATTAACACAGGCACATGCTTAAACATTTTCAAAGCTAATGGTGTAGAAAATGAGCAGGCAACACGTGCACACGCGAATGAGAATGTGCATGCACAAAGGAAAACTCTGGCCAGAGGACACCTAAGTGCGTGCCATGATATGTTGCCATGGAAGAGTCCATGATGACAGCATGCCTTATTTCACATTGAGCTAAATGAGAATGTAGCACTCCCCAAAACTTTTTTAAAAGCACATTTTTGAGGGTGTATGCATTCATATTCTGACTTTACACTGAAAAGCATCTGGGGAGACCAAGGTTTATTTCACAGTCTTCCTTAGATCCCAAGGTGCATATGACTCAGACAAACAGAAAAGACTTTTGTGTTACTCAGCAAATGTTTCTTCAGCTGGCTAATTGTTTATATCAGCAGTGACATTCAGCCCTCCACTTAGAAACTTGGCAGTCAGGGTATGGGAGATGCTTGCGAGGAGTGGCTGAAAAATGTGACGCTTGCAGTCAGAGATGGTTTTGTACAACCTTTCTGAAGTGGCTAAGAGAATACTCACCTAACATCATGTTATAATCAGGAGTTTCCCAAAAGGAAGTCTGAGTTATATTCTGCTTAGAATAGCCTTAAGAAAATCCCTTTTATACTGAGAAATATTTTATTTCATTTGTAGATATTTAATGCTAAATAATAAAACAAGAATCTGTTCAGTGGATCTGGAGAGAGCCGTAGGAGTGGCTACTCCTGTTGAAAATGCCTCCACAATAAATCTTTTGATATGGAAGATTCTTCCTGCCTCTGTTTCTGTAGTGCAAAAATGCTCTTTGCAACTTATGCTGAGAAAGTGTATATTTATTTGCCGTGCTGCCTGCTGGAGCAGCTGTGTCTTAGACCTCAGAAAACTGAACATGTTCTTGAATGTTGATGACTGCACAGAGATAGAAAAAAAACCCCAACACTCCTATCTTTGAAAAGCAATGCCAGATGTTAAGCAGTGAATTAACACAAAATATGTGACATCAAGTAGGGATCACGGGAAAAAGTATTCTAATATGTGACTTTATTTCAATATAAAACCAGAGTTTTAATGAGATTCTTTACGGGATACATTACTCAGAGTGAAATAGGAGATCCTCACTTACTGTTTCACTGTATTGTATAAGATTTAAAGTATCAGGGATACGTAAGTATAATTATTCAGTTTATCAGTAACGACTCTGCTCAAGCTCTCTGGTGTTTATGAATATCTTTTGAACACAAGGACTAAACCTAAATAATTTCAAACTATTTTTTTTTTTTTTGAAATATAAAGTGATAATGGGCATCTACTCCAGATCAAATGCGTTTCTGCAGCATTCAGGCAATACCAGCAATAATTTTTGCTCGTATTTCATATGATCTGCTAATATCTGAGGTCTGAGATGCCTTGAAGACTTTATATATATATCATTGTGATAATTCTCAGGTGAGTTTTCCAGTTTCATGGATCTTCGACCAGGTATTTATGTCTGAAGCTCTCAACAACATTGCACTGCATTGTGAGGGCTGATGAGCTAAAAAGCATCTTTGCAGAAAAGATGGTTGTGGCAGAGGATGAAAGTGCCCTTGTGGAAGAGAAAGCAAATTAACACCCTGGGCTGCACTCAGAACTGTTGCCAGAGGGTTAAGGGAGGTGATCCTTTCTCTCTGTTTAGCCCTGGTGAGATGCATCGGGAGCACCACATCCAGTTCTGGGCTCCCCAGTACAAGAAAGACACAGACATAGTGGAATGAGTCCGGTGAAGATGCTACAAAGATGAATACAGAACTGGAGCGTATGATATACAAGGAGAGGATGGGAAAATAGGGACTGTTCAGCTGGGATAAGAGAAGACTCAGGGAGATCTTATCAGTGTGCACAAATACCTGATAAGGGAGTAAAGAAGAGGGAGCCAGATTATTTTCAGTGGTTCCTAGTGAAAGGACGAGAGGCAATGGGCATGAAAAGAAAGAAATTCCATTTAAACATAGGATTATCTCTTTTTTTTGCTGTGAGCATGGTAGGACACTGGAACAGGTTGCCTAGAGAGGCTGTGGACTTTTCGTCCTTAGAGATACTCACACTGGAGCTATTATTTAGAAACGGGTTTTCTTGTTTGTTTCAAAGACAGCAACAGAAACAGGAAGAGGTTCAACGACTTGGTATGAGTCAGAGTGTGGCCTCAACTTTATGTGCTGGATTTCACTGCAAAACATAGAATGTCAGTATCTTTAAAGGGATGAGATGCACTGGTACGTGGCCTGAGCGAGAAATCTGAGAGGTTGACATCCATGGATTTCACGCCTCACCAGGGGCTTGTGTAGGGGCCCATCAGGGCATTACCTCAGCTACAGCAAAAAATCAGTGAACAAAATATGTTTCAACTGCAATAGTTAGAATTCAAACCTCATCGTTTTACAGGAAGCTACGTGTTGTCAGACACTTTCCAAAGTGCTCAGAAAGAAGGAAAAATGCATCAGTGCAAAACATAACATTCATCTTCTCTAATAAATTCTATTCCACTCCACAACATCGGCTACATTTCCTGAAGATCTTTGCCCCAAGTTAAACAGACCTATATTAATTAGCAGAGTAAGTAATCTTTGTGTGGTGTGTGGCAAATTCTGTCATGGTTTAGAATCCCTCAGGATTTGATGACATTCATCAAAATATACTCCAGAGGACTCATTTTTCTCAGGTAGTTTTCCTAAAAGACTGAAGCGCTGTTTGAGGAGCTTACAGAGTCACAGAAAAGCAGCAAAAGGATTCCAGTTATTAATAGTTCTGGCAACACAGAACTAATATGAACACTATCATTTCACCTCCCTCAATACCATGCCATACCTATTCATGATTCCATAGCTATTGATCCATCAGAATTTCCATAATAAGCCAGCATCTTCAGAGGTGATATAAAGTGTGCTCTTTTCCTGAGCCTCAGCCCAAATGCCAAGATTTTATTCAATCCTCTCCCTGTAGAGGAAAAAAAATAAACACTACCCAGCAATTAAAGACTCCTTTAAGTTATAAAAAACATTCCTGTTTTGTTTTTTTTAATTGCACTTTTAAGAAATATTTCATTCAGAATAAAGAGGGAGGGGGATTAAAAATCTTTATTTAACAAAAGTATGGTATAATACTTTAAAATTATTTATCTGAAATGCTTGATGAATATTCCTCACTCTTGACAGTAGCTAATTCAATAGCTAAAATATGTATCTTGGAGTAAAGCCCAAAATGTGTATTTTATGAAATATACAATCCACACTTGAGGAGTTTAAAATATTTCAAAAGGCCAAATACTGTGATGGTCAGTCAAAATTTATACAGGCCTCAACAGAAAAGATTTCTATTAGAATCTGCCAGATTTGGTCCACAGAGATTTCTAATACATGAATAAACCTCCCTAAGTAACATATTTACACAAATGATGAGAGTATGGCCTTTTGGATAAATAATATTTAATTATAAATACTCTGAAGGGATCATTCCATTTCTTACATTCTGCACTCTATATTAAATACACTTAAAGACACAGAGCAAACACACTTGTCAGGAGAACCACAGTGGTCTTCAAAATTTCCCCCCCCCCATGCATTTGCTACGCTTCATGTAGTGTCTATTAGTAAATCTTCATGAAAGAAATGCAGTCAGTACTATGTCACAGCAACAACAACAGAGCACAGATTATTTTTGATTCTTGGTTTTCAAGAACTAAATTTAATTGCTGTGGTGAGGAATAAAGAAAGTATTGTTAGCATCTTAAATAGTCCCAGAAAACACATCTGATGCCACAGTTTAAACTAAAAGACTTAAGTCAAGACTAGGCACTCAACTTGATGTGCTGCTGTTACCTCACAGGCCTATGACACCTCACAAGGCAGGTTTTTTCCACACTTCTGAAGCTGTCTTATTTCAGTCAGAGAGAGACTGCAAAATAGTTTTTAATTAGCAAGTTGACTTATTTTTTTTTCTATATATAAAAAACCCTTAATTTTCTCTTCTATACAAAATCTCAAAGCTTTTAGCAATTATTTTGAGTATATTTTTTATTTGTGTAAGTCTTTTAATTCAGAGGGAATATCCTACTTTCTCAGTGCTCTACTCTGCTTTCAACAGAACAGTTAAGACTATCTTTGGAAATTCAGCTGGGTGAACAGGAAAACTAAGTTGGCAGTAGTCATTCACAACCCTAATAAGATTTTCCAAAACAGACTGAGCAAAGAGTTGTCATCCTGCTGCCATTTCTGTTTTCTTGTACCCAGAAGCTTGCCGTGACTTTGACCAACTGTTTCTAAGATACTGACTGCTTTATTTTAGGTCATTGGTTTTGCCAACAGCTGCTCCACTGTAAAACTTCCCATTTACTGGGGAGTACAAGGGGAACAATTATACTGAAGAAGGTGAGAACAACACTCCGGTACCTGTGAGCAGTTAAATGCAATGGCAAAGAACCCAGCAACATCCCAGGGAAAGCAGATGATCTAACCGCATGGCTGCTTACCTCATTACATAGAGAAATATACTCTTGCAAGGTTTGCCTTCATCCCGTGCTATATGAAATACCAAATCCCCATGTTTTAGACAACAGCTGTTACAGTGAATTTATGAAGTATATACTCTTTGTCTTCTGTATCCTCCCTCCTTTTTTTCCTTTAATCAGGCATCAGCAAAACAGGCATGATTGAATCTGTTTTCTAGCTTTTCCATTACTTATTTATGTATGTCTGCTCTGGGGCTACAGAATATGGTGGGACATGCGGGAGAGATTTTGCACATCACTGTTTCAAGATAGTACTAGTATAAATGCACTGATATAGCAAGGTATCTTCCCACAGGCACTAATTAAAAAGCAGTAAGCTCACTTGAGAAGTGTTTGCTTCCATTTCTTTCCTTCAGTACTCAATGCACTGAAGTTTTTCTCCTTTCCTCCCTGATTACAACCACACATTAAAACCTGAGACAAAAAGGTAGGAGAGAGAATTTTTTGTTGCTCTCCTGTGCACTCTTTTGTATAAGGAGTTATAGCTAACATTTTTTTACTAGATAGCCTTATTTTTAGACATCTGGCTGTGCAATAACTACTTATTCACAGAAGCCTGGGTTCTGAAGACAGGCTACCGACTTGACTGCCAGTTTGTTTGTGATTAAATATAAATATTTTTGATATTTTCTGTAAAACGTTAACTTCTTCAATAGTCATCACGTATCCATCACTGTTAAGGACCAGTAGTACATGTGTATAAAGCGTATATTCCTGTGTGAACATAACAAGGTCAGCCAGATTATACTCTGAGCGTAAAGCAGAAGCAAAACCAGTGCAAGTAAATGGAGATGGTTCGCTTTGTCTGTAAATAGGATGTAGGTAGCTGACAGAGTACAGTGTAGACAGATTGAGAACAAACAAATAAGACTTCAGAAGTCACCAATGGGGAGAGAAAGGAATTGAGGGAGGAGAGAAGAGAGTGTATTTCATTTTCATTTATGCCTATCAACAACCCATCCCATTACTTCCTGTGATTCCGAATCCTCTGTTGCCTCTTTGCTTATAGAAGTTGCTGCAAGGCAAGAGACATCAAATACAGAAATTCCAGTTCTGAGGTAAGTTCCTTTGTGCCTTACAAGGGAGGAAGATAGGTTTTAGTACTGAGGAACCAAGGACCCACTCGTTTTCCTGCAGAAGGAGATGGGTGAAGAGTCTAAGCTTAAGGACAGATCCATGTCCTATAACTCTGCTTCCTAAATGTCAGTAAATGTCCTTGGTCTCCATCTCTCAGACATAATGCAACTAAATTCAATAAGCTATATTTAATGAATTGATTAACTTTTAATCAAGACTTTAAACAGGGAAGAACTGCCATCTTATCTTCTGTATGGGATGCTGAAGATCCTTCTCTGTTTTTCATAAAAAACAGGCTTTATTCCTATGAGTAGGCCTGTAGATGTGGGAATGCCAGATCTGTAAAAGGGTTGTATTAGGTACTGGTAGAAGTTTAGACAGAGCAAGATGGAGCTTAACAGAGGCTACAAACATATCAGAGATGTGCGGTGAGCTGGCCAGTACTGAGCTCCTGACCTTCTGCTTCTGGGGTCCAAGTTAGCGAGCTAGATATAGCAAAATTAGCACACTATAGTATATCTACCCTACACTACCTTTTGCAGTGAAGAGGTATATGGAGTATGGTTAAGATTTGTCTCCCTTATCCCACCATGGATTTCAATATTTGAATTAATTAATCTTCCTCTCACACAGACACCCAGACTATGAAACATTTTCTTTTCTTTTTTTTTCCTTTTAGAGGACATCCTGCTGGAAAGCAGCTCCATGGAGAAAGACCTTGGAGTCCCAGTGGACAGCAGGGACAGCATGTGCCCTTGTGGCCAAAAGGGCCAATGGGATCCTGGAGTGCATTAAGAAAATTGTGTCCAGCAGGTCTAGGGAAGTTCTCCTCCCCTTCTACTCTGCCCTGGTGAGACCACACCTGGAATACTGTGTCCAGTTTTGGGCTTCCCAGTTCAAGAGACACAGAGACCTACTGCAGACAGTCCAATGGAGAGCTACGAGGATGATTA
>VWZK01018003.1:0-16593 GCA_013396935.1 Baryphthengus martii
CCTCTCTGCCATGGCCTCTTGCCCTTCCAGTCTTATCAGGACAGCTGTTGGATGGCATGTATCACCTGCAGCTCAAACAGGACAGCATAGGAAACAAATCTCTAGAAAATAAATTATGGCAGTGTGAAGTGTCTGAAAGCACCGAGCATCTGCACAGAGCAACCGCACTTCAGACGTGGGTGTAGGGACATCCAGTGACCGAAACAGTGACTGCAGCTCTGAAACGGCCCCTCGGTTCCCACCGCGTTAAGGGTAGGTAACTAGCTGTGTCTCTTCCCGGGAGATATCCCACAAGTACTGTGTGAAGTCTGTGGAGAAGTTGTGCGATTCTGGCTGAATCCATTAAGGATTCCGTCAGAAGCACAAAACAATTGAAAATTGCAAAGCCTCAGCACTGTGGATAAACAGCTGGCGACTGGGACAGGCACGGGGACGGGGTGAAGATCCGGTGATCTGTGTTCTCATGGCACCGAGGGGAAACATGGAATGGAGCGAAGGTTGAGAGGCCCCCTTCTTCTGCTTATCCTGTTCTCCCGCTTATGGAAGCAGTTATCTTCTGCTCACAGAAGATGGTTGTGTAATGTTTGTGCAACTTCTAAAGGCTGCCCACAAGGAACAATTGCTTGACCCCACTCTGGCACATGCACAATAGCAGATAACAAGGTATAAATGTTAGCTCTATTTTGAATCTAACTTGGGGATGAGAATTCGACACCAAATTGTAGGGACAGATAGACGAGTCTGTCCCCTTCGACCTCCCCAGAAGCCATGTCTTTTGGTTAAAAGACTTGGGACCTTGGCTGTACCGAGTGTTTTTTCCTGAGAGTATAAACTCGTGATTTCATTCATATTTCAGAGTTATATAGCTAGTATGCAGCTTCGTGCATTTATCGCTGGCAATCTTAAAGAATCTGTCATGTTGCAGATGAATAAACTGTATTATTTTTTCACCCGACTGCTTTTGAATGCAGCCGGACCTACCACAGACAGGCTGTTCATGCATCTGATGCTGGGCTTACAGACATGGCAGTAATTGCCATACCTATTAAGAGATAAGTCCAGCCACCTGTAGACTCCCTAATCTCTGAGGACCAGTTAGAACACAATGGGATTCACCTCTTATGAAATTTATCCGTCATTATATGCAACAGATTCCTATGAAAAAAGGACAGAGTTAAGAGTCACCACTTTTTGAGTATTATTTCATCTGTGATAGCTCTAGTGAATCTTCATTTTATGCATGCAACCTATGTTTCAAGTGTTGAAAGACCCACAATTAGCTTTAGCTGTGATTGTTCCTGCTTATCTAGGTTAGAGTGACATGCAGCATTTGCCATTCATGTAATTTTATTCCTTTTCAATACCTTTTATACTAAATGTAAAATTAGGTGAGTTATACTGTTATATAATATATGCTTTGATGAATGTGGATGCTTTGCAGAGATTGAACACACGCCAGAGGAAACAGCACAAATCTGGAATTCCAACACCAGTATTCTGTGCGTTTTTTTTCCATTACTGGTAGTCCATCAGGATTGTAGAAAGATGTTATGTCATGATAATGTTGCAAAAGATACTTCTACATATATGCAAACTCTTACTTTTGACTTCATATGCATCCCTAAAGTTAAGCATTTTGCTACTCAAGAAAGTTCTCTACTGCTAATAGACCTGACCACAGTATGTTTTTTGGACAGCATATTGAATCAAATTGTAACAACTCCTCACTTTTCTAAATTTCAACACAGAATGGTTTCAGCTGGAGGGGACCTTTAGAGAGCATCTAGTCCATGGGAGGGACGTATTCCATTAGATCAGGCTGATCAAAATCCAATCCAGCCTGATGTTTTATATTTCAAGGGATGGGGCATCCACAACTTCTCTGGGCCACTTGTTCCAGTGTCTTACCACCCTCAAAATAAAGAACTTTTTTCTAGCAACTAATCTAAACCTACCCTCTTTCAGTTTAAAACTGTTGCCCTGTGTCCTGTCACTACAGGCCCTGGTAAAAAGTCTCTCCTTGTCTTTCTGATAAGAGCCCTTTATCTATTGAAAGGCTGCAATAAGGTCTCCACACACTCCTCTCTTCTACAGGCTGAACAGACCCAATTCTCCCAGCCTTCCTTCACACGAGAAGTGTTTCAGCCTCCTGATCATTTTTGTGGCTCTCCTCTGGACTCACTCTAGCAGGTCCATATTTTTCTTATACTAAGGACTCCGGAGCTGGACGTAGAACTTCAGGTGGGGTCTCACCAGAGTGGAGTAGAGGGGTAGAATCACCTCCCTCGACCTCTTTGGTGCATTTCTTTTTGTGCAGCCCAGGATATGGTTGGCTTTCTGGGCTGCAAGTGGCTCATGTCCAGCTTTTCATCCACCAGTACCCGCAAGTTCTCTGCTCAATCCATTCACCATCCTATCTGTACCAAAGTTGGGGATTCCCTCAACCCATATGCAAAGACAAAAAGTTAAAATCAGAAAAATTATACATCCAAATGAAAAGAACACTTCTCTGAAGGTCATCTAGTCCAACTCCCCTGCAGTNTGGTGGTGCGGCCGCTGCTCCGCGCTGTCATCATGGGCCCCCCGGGCTCCGGGAAAGGCACCGTCTCCGCTCGGATTATCAAACACTTCGGGATGAAGCACCTCTCCAGCGGCGACCTGCTGAGGGACAACATACAGAAGAAGACAGGTGGGAAGGGAGACGGTCCAGAGCCGGGGAGCGGGGTCGGCCCCACGCAGCTCGGCAGGAAGCTCCAGCGTGACCCAGCCCCGCCACGGCGGGGGCGGGACGGCCCGGCCCTCGACGCGCGTCTTCCACTTCCCACGCACCCACCGACCGGGAAGCCCCTGGGGGCTTCGTGGAGGGGGTGGTGTTGGTGTGGCTTCTTGCCAGTCCCACCTCTGTAAGCGTTCCCACCCCAAAAGCGTGAACAGGGCCTGCCTGCGTTTTGTCCTANCAGAGCCTCCTCTTCTCCAGGCTGAACAACCCCAGCTCCCTCAGCCTGTCTTTGTAAGACAGGTGTTCCAACCCCCTGATCATTTTCATGGCTCTCCTCTGGACTCGTTCTATTAGGTCCATGTCCTTCTTGTACTGAGGGCTCCAAAGCTGGACACAGTACTCCAGGTGAGGTCTGACGAGAGCAGAGTAGAGGGGCAGAATCACCTCTCTCGATCTGCTGGCCACACTTCTTTTGATGCAGCCCAGGATGCGATTGGCCGCCTGGGCTGCATGTGCACACTGGCTGTTCATGTCCAGCTATTCATCCACCGGCATAGATACAAGAAATTATCTGTTGCTTGCCAGGGCATGTGAAAACAAAACTGGGAAAACAGTCTTCAGAACTGAGTCATCCCAGACGGGCAGCCAGAATGTCCTCATGTAACTTGAGGTAAGATACTTCTGAAAGCAGTCACTGGCAGATAGACTTAAAACTACTCATTGGCTGGTATAATGCAATTATACCTGTAATGAGCATTCTATCTGTGAGGAAAGCATGTGATGACATAGAAGAGGAATTTCCTCCCCCTTGGAATGCTTGTAGCTTATTGTCCTAGGAGCTCAAGGGTTTCTGGAGGAAGAACAAAGAGCAGATGCTATCTTGCTGCTCAGTCCTCGCCAGGACTGTTGACAGTCGTTAGTGTGTCCTGGATGTAAGGACTTCACACTTGTCTCTGTCGAATTTTGTCAAGTTCCTTCTCAGCCAATTTGCCCACCTGACCCTGCTGAACTGAAACCTGGCCCTTGGGGCCTGTCCACTAAGGTCTCATGGTTTGGTATTACCTGCAAAGTTGATAAGGGTGTACTCTGTCTCCTCCCCTGGGTTATTTACAGATACTAACCAGGACAAGTTCCTAGGGTAAACCTTAACAAACTGTCCTCTTTAACAGCTTTTCTGTAGGGTACAAAATTTTAATGCTAACTTTGACCCTCATTCCAGCCAGTTTTTCACTCACCTAATTTTCAACCCATCCACCTAGATGAAAGATAACTTCTTCCCATGTAAGAACCCATTTTGGTTAAAAAAAATAGAACGATTGGGAAGTAGTTACCTGACAGTACTAAAGGAATTCTGTATCAAACTCAAAATAAAGGATTTAGATCTCCAAATAGAAGACCTCTTTTCACAACTTGAGTCTTAACAAGACCCTTTAGAGAATTTCTTAGGCTTGAAAAATGCTGAGAAATACAAAAGACTCTGTTGGAAAGAATATTTGGACTTGTTTGAAACAAAATTTTGATTACTGTTCAGTCACCACGAGGGCAACTTCAGTAAGCTCACTGAGCAAGAGTCAGTTTTTAACTTATACCTGTATACCTACTACATGTGTGCATAACGCAAAATACAATGCAAATTGGATTAATTAAACCCTGGTTACTGTGCTTTGAGATGAATAATGAAGTCTGAATGAAGATAATCAAATGACATGTTCCAAACATCAAAATGATGATTGCAGAAGAAAATCATGTACATGTTTTTAAAAACAGAATAGTGGTGTAAACATTGAATACAAATTAATGAACCAATAACCTATTTCAGTACTAGCAATCCTGCCGTGATTTCCTTTTCCACTTCTGTGTATACCTCAACTGTTGCACAAAACCACTACAACAAGGTTTAGACTGGCAAAGATAGCCAAGAAGAGGGGAACAACCATATATTAGGAATATTATGTAGTAAAATAAAAGTATCCAGTTTTGTTCTGTGTAAGGCCATTGTTTGTGTGTGTGTGTGTGTGTGAGAGAGAGAAGGGCCTGTCTCTCCACTTCCACCCCTTCTTTGTGTAGCCTTTATGAAGTTCAGACAGGTTTCTCTACATGGGAAATCCCACTTCCAACAGCAGGATTATTTCAGCGGTGCTCTGTGGAGTTTTTCTGACCTGCTCAGCTGAACCTCAGGTTCCCTCTTTAACAGGCCGATAAATTACTTCTGCTTTTTATACGTAGTGACTTTGTAGATAAGGGTTAACAATCTCTCTCTGACAAATTTACTTACTTGTTGTGTATTTATTTCACATAATACTTCCATTTTTCCACAAGTGTGCTTTAGGAACAGTCAGATGTTGACTACACATTTTGTGGATTTGCACCTTTCAGAAGTCTGTGAAGTGTGGAGCTTAAAACGAACACCATGTCTTCTAAAATTTAAATGGCTTTTTGTTGCCAAATTTTGTTTCAGACTGTGGTGCTTTGGCAGACCGAGATGTTGCCCTGGGAACATTCACAAAGCCCTGCATGTTTCAGTCTTTCTGTCCTGCTGCATTCTAAAATAAAGGTATTAGTAGGCTCAGTTATGGAGGTTCGCATTGCTCAGTATAGTAAGATTTATGCCCATACTAAGATTTCTGTGCTAAGCCAGTGCTTTTCTACTTAATTGTTAAGGTGATTTATTTTTAAGCAGGTTTTGGGCTATATTCCCACTTTCATGACATTGTTAATTATCACATGTCCATTTTGTTTCCTTGTTACGAAAGTAAATCTCTTGTAAAATCACTAAAATTAAACAAGGCTTTAAACCAGAAAGCTGAATTTCATTAACATTTTGGCTTTAGTTCTGCTTTCTGTTAGATCACTATTTCACAGCGGCCCTTCTAGCTTAGAGTGGTTGAAATGCATCAGCATCTCCAGAACCTTTAGCAGGAAGGTTCACTCCTCGTGCTATGGACATGGCAACAGTCTTCCGTTCTGGTGAAAACACTGTGTTGTTCCACTGTAGCTGAGAATCACCGAGTTCTCTTTGTGGGAAGGAATGTCCGGATGTCATTGGGAAGTACACTGCTCAAAACAAGGCCAGTCTGCAGTTCCACCCTTAGAGAAAGCTCAGACCCAGCTTTTGGCAAATATATCTGCCTGTTCCCTGCAAGGGCAGGGCTGTTGCACGGGGGTGGATGATTACGGAGCTGGGCACCATAGAGTCAGCCCTCACCCAACACCCGCAGTCTCCTGGCACCTGGGCAGGGCCGTGACAGCAACAAGTTGTGTCAACAGCCCTGCAGTTACCGGGTGACAGCCAGGTAACGAGCGATGTTCCAGGTCAGTCTAAGAAATCCTCACGATAGTTCGGGACCGCGAATGAGAACAGGCTGGAGCAGGGACTGAGGGCTCCGGGGGCAGCCGAAACGGGGCTCCTGGGCAGAGGGGTGTGGAGAGGTTGGTCAGGGCCAGTTAGGGCAGTGATGCCCTAACACTCTCTGATGCTTTACTTTCTAAAACGCGTTTTGCTTTAGTTCTCCCACCCCTTGATGCTTTACGTAAAGGCTCTTTCCTTCCTGTCCCTGATTGACAGCTAGAAAAGCTGCCACTGTTTTTCCCTAGGAGGATCGGCCTCAGCTTTCCAACGCCCGATCAATCTTTCAAGCCACCCANCCCACGCACCCACCGACCGGGAAGCCCCTGGGGGCTTCGTGGAGGGGGTGGTGTTGGTGTGGCTTCTTGCCAGTCCCACCTCTGTAAGCGTTCCCACCCCAAAAGCGTGAACAGGGCCTGCCTGCGTTTTGTCCTATTTTCCGTGCTTTGTCACACCTAATTCTTTCCTGGGCTTGGTGCTTTTTGTAAGCACCCAGCACGTTCTGCAGGTGCTCCTGGTAGCCTTCTATCCGAAACATCTTGAAACAGAAAAACAGGCTTGTTTTTAACAGAGCAAGAGAAGGAGTTCTAGGCAGTCAGACTTTTTCAATCTCAGTTGGATGGCTAGAAGTAGGGGCACCTAGAATTACCAGCTATTCCAAAATTAGAAGGCCTTTGCCCCAGAGCAGCAGGCACAACTGTAGTGGTGCTTTCCAAAAACAATGGGCAAAATTTTCATGCTGCTGACCTTGTGTTTTTAGAATTATTGGTGTCTTACAACAAGTTGATATCTTGCTTAGGTTTCAGAATGGTCTGCGTTTGCATACAAAGTTGCTTGTATGAGGTAATGTGAATTATACATACTGTATAGTCCTAGCTTCACCTCTGTCTCTCTGTTGAGATGCCACAACCTGTGTCTCAGGTGGATTTTTACAATAATTAAGGGTCTCCTCCTGACTTCCATATCTGCTTTTTTTCACAGTGGGGTCAAAAAGCTTGTAAGAATCATTTAAGGTTGCGTGTGACTAAGTGAGAGTATTGTTATTTCCAGCACCGTAAAGCTGCAGAGGACTACATTCTCTTCTAAGTATTGCTGCAATATTATCGTTAAATAACTGGCAGTCTTGGTTTTGGAAGCTTATAAGCATGTTTGAAGGTGAAAAATCATCTGTAATATCAAATCAGTTGTGATTTCCACATCTCTTTTCACACAAATTCTGTTTGCTCTCTAAGAACAATAACTTTGGCTTAGTTGACTGACTTTACTATCTACAAGTAAAACATTTGCTAGGAGCACCACCTGTGCAGGCATATCTGATCACATTCATGATTTTTCTGTCTATTTGGTTACACAAGCATAAGTTTTTATTTATGGAGTGTCACAAACACCAAGTTGTTGCTGTTACAACCTTTCGCTGTAAGCAAGACCTAGTGAGAAAAGAAGGCATTCCTGAAGATGAAGGAAATATCCTATTATTTACTAAATATTTTAATTTTTATACTCTTTCAATATGTTTTGAAAGGAAGATCAAAGAGGACCAGAATCAAGCTGGGTGTGTGAGAAGAGGAAACTGCCAGTGGAAATACTCCATTGCTTGATTTGAGGAGGGACCCATGAAGTAGTGGAAAGAAAAGTGATTCGGTAAAATGTTCTAGGTGTGTTGAACAGATAAAAGTATGTGAAGGAGAAGCGAGATGTGAAATGAAAGTATACCAGACACCTTAAAAACTTGGATGTGAGCAGAGAAGCCAGTGGAGGCTGTAAGGGATGAAGTTTGTTCTGAATTAGCTGGTGTAGAACTTGGAGGAATCTGCTACTGGGTTTTCATTCACTAATTAACCCAGATCACGCTCTGTTTTAACTTTACTGAAAGTGAGCCACTTGTTGCAGAAATGGTCTCCAAAGGATTGAGATTAATACTAAGGCAACACCAGTAAGTAGTACACTGAAGGAGGCAGAGAGACTGAGAGGCACCTCGGGGAGCTTTGACAGTTGATGCTGAGGCAAAAAGTTTATGAGTTTTGGTTATAATAGAGAAGTCTTGCAATTCCCAGCTCTTTGCAAATTGTGTTAGGCTGAGCTGTGCACTTGGAAAATTAACTATAATAACAGTTAATACTGTGACATTTTTGGCTTTTACTGTCTTGTAAAAATGAACTTTGAAAAGTCCCGTTGAACATGTGAGCATCCTTAGCAACCTGCAGTTACCACAGTGCAGAAGCTGCTTTGGAGAATGGAGAGCCTGTGACCATTTCTCTAGTGCTAAGCAACCTGTTGTCTGAATATTGCTAGGTCTTGCTTGCTGTAACTTGGTTAGGATGTTCCAGTTTTTTTGCAGAAACCTGAAACTTGGATACTTGTTACCACCTAGACAGGAAAGCAAATTGTTGCCTTTAATCCCAAAGATTACCGTAGCTGTAGTGGTTTCAGACCAAAACTGAGAAAGAAACCAGAACGAAATAAAAATCTCATGATACTCTACCCCTAAGAGCAGGAAAAAACCCAGCAAACTAAACAACCACCAACAAAATCCAAGCTATGGTCAACGTACACCTTTTGTCCGAACATACAACTCTTTTGGTACAGTTGTACCTGTTTTTTTTTTCTTCTATAACAATGACTTTCTAAACTATGTACGGTTTGTAGAGAGAGGCAGCATGTTTCCAGCTCTGTTGGCCTAACAGACCTTAAGGTTTGCTGTACTCTAAACCCCTCTGGGCCCAAAAGCTCATCTGTCTTTCCAGTATGTGTTAGTACTGTTCTCTATCAACCCTGCCTTGTGCATATTCTTAGATTATTGTGGTTAGGGCAATGCTGCGGCATAAATCAGTAACAGATCCAAGCATCAAGTGCATGTTAAACTGTCTAGATGTAATTTATTCCTCCTCCTAGCCTACTTTTGCAGGGTAGATAGTTCAAAGTGCACTAGAATAATAGAAGAGGTATGACTTGCTGACCTTAAAGAAGGGAGGTAAGGCAAAGAATAGACACTTTGTACCCAGGTGGACTGTCACCTTCTTTCTAGTTAGTGATATGCTGGAGGATTTAAGCAGTAGAGTCTGACTCTTTTCCACGTTGTGAGGAGTATTTCAGGTCTGACCAAGGTGCATAGTGCCTATTTCTAAATGGCCTTCAAACTTTTCAAAGCCTGACTATCCATGTGAACACCCAGCAAGGGTGAATTGTCCCTTTAGTGCTTATTTTCTTTTCAGTACCAGAGCTACTGTTTTTAGTACTGGAGAGCATCGATTGCTTTTCAGTTGCCTTGCCAGAAGAATGGCCTCTGTGCTACTGCACACTCCAGTGCTACATCGAGTGATGGGACTGGCATTCTTCATTGCTTTCTGCTTGAAGTGGATATATCTTGTGTTGTTACGTCAGTCCATCCCATTTTCTCTCTGTTTAGTTTACTGTAACTAGATCTGAATTGGCTGCAAGTAAAGGCTTCTGCAGAGCCACAATTTAACTGCTGTTCTGGGTGACTTACATAATTGGGTAATTGTTTTATAAATGAAGGCCAAAGAGGCTTTGTGCCTGGGACAAAGGACACAACCCAGGCAAATGAATTTCTTCCCAGCTATACTCATAATTTCAGTGAACTACAGCCTGCTACTGCCTGTCATGTAGGAGCATGGTGATATCCGGAACTGTGGTGCGTGGATGCCATTTTAGCGAGCCATTGGGTTAAATGACTGGTATGAAAGGTCAGTCAATTCCATGGGAAAACACTAGTGTCTGTGTGCTCCCATAAGTAGTTTACAACATCTATAAACATCCTCTTGTAACTCTAGTAATCATAAAAATATGTATCTGGCAAGCGTGTCCAACTGCGTACTGCTCTCTTAAATACCAAAGGTGTTCCTCTTCGTAGTGAAGTCCTAAGTTCGCAACTATAGCTACTAAACTGAGAAAATAACTTCCTTGACAGGAATCTGAGGGCTGATATCTTAATGAACTTGTACCCTTTACACTGATCCTTTTGAAGACTCTTTTACCTAAGGCCTAAGGCCTCTCCCAATTTCAGTTTTTGGAACCTAATCTTCCAAATACTTAGTAGTAAAACTATGTACAAGTGTGTGGGGATAGAGGTGTGCTGACTGCCCTGTTGCCATCTGTGAAACTACAGACCTGTCAGATTAATCTGATATATATTTGCCTGATCAGATTCTAACTGATCATCTGTTTTTGAATTTCAGCAAGCATGCTGTCTGTCTTGTTTACAGCTATACTGTTCTGTGGCATCGTGATAAAACAAAAAATTTTTTGCAGGCTTGTGGGCTTCTTTGCTTGCTGGAGGTCAGAGATAATGTAATGCAACTTCTCTTACTTTCGCAGAAGTTGGAGTCCTTGCGAAGTCCTACATTGATCAAGGGCGACTTATTCCAGATGACATCATGACACGATTAATGCTGAATGAACTTAGAGGTCTAGATCGGTACAACTGGCTATTGGATGGTAAGTTAGCGTATTGGGTATCACTACATATGGAGAGAAAATCTGCAGTGGAAAGCTTGGAGGGCTTTGGTCACTTGTGGGTAGCTACACTCCAGTAGCCAGCCTCGAGTCATGGAACTGGACAGTTCTTGTTGCCAGCTTGTTGTGAAACCTTCAGCAGCTACTCTGCCTCAGTTCCTTTGCCTGTAAAATGCTTTGGGTGCATCCTGCTTTCCAAGCATAACAGGGCTGTTTTAATTCATGTCAAAAAGGGTAGTTAGCAAAATTTCAAACCTGGCAATTCTAGTAATTCTCATGCTTTATTTCCCCCTTAAAATCAACACTGAGAAGTTTGTTTTGTTGGGTTTTTTTAAGACTTCTTGTTAAAGTCCTTGGGGGTAGAACACTTGAAGAATTAGGCTGAGGAATTATTTTAATAGAATGGTAGGTGTGTGATGCAGCAACAGGGTTAAATATGGAAAGCAAGTACTGCAGCAGTGCAGTGTGTAATAAATCACTCACAAAAACATTGCTTAAGGTTCTGAAAGGTCTCTTTCATTTGTTGTTTGGTTCTGTTCTCTAGAGTGAATTGTTCTGCAAGTTCTGCAGTGTAAGCTCATTGCTTTAGCATTCGGAGTGGAGAGAAAATGGATTTGTCACCATCTTCGTGAACTGAATGGCTCTTGTTACTCCAGCGCATGGGAGTACAGTTGGATGCGCAGCACAAAGATAGTGTCTAGGCTGGATGGTTTCAGATTCTAGTCACAGTCTATCTCAGCAGATAAAACTAAAAAGTTGTTGGTGTGGCTTTCTATTCAGAGGGAGTGAAAAATCCATAGTGCTCGCTGTCCATTAGTGCTTTATTATAGTTGTTTCTAGTACAGTGATCTGTTCTGGTGGCTTTCATCACAGTTATATTCCCCCTTAGTGAAGACAAAAGCTTAATTCCCACAGTGAACAGCACAATGAAACCAAATCAATAGAAGAAAGAACTGCAGATGTTTTTTTTTCCCCTTTAGTTCCAAGTCCTGTGTACACAGAGTTCCAGCCTTGTGGATCTGGATGTGTAGCAGCACAGCTGGGCACACTGGCAGCCCTTAACGGGACAATGGTGTGGAGATCATAAGAGAATAAACAATTCTATGTGGCATGTTAATATGCTGCCTTCTTTAAATGTTTGGAGCAGAAATTTTGTTTCCATCAGCATTTGTAATGAGACTCAGTGAATTTACACTAGGGATAGCTCTGGCATAATCTGCTCTGTAGGAACAATACTGTTCTGTTGAAATATGTTAGTCTTGAGTTTGATAACTGCAACTCAGAACAAACAGCTGAGGTCAGCTAGGTCAAATGAATTAGAGTTGCTGAGCTACTTGTACACTCACTTAGTCAAATAGCCATTTCCGCTGCCTTACGATAGGTTGGTGGCTTCTAGAGTCCTAGATGTAGCAGTCTGAGTGATGTGTTGGCGATATGATCTGCTTTGATTTATGTGTTGTGTTATTAGGGCACTTTTCTCTGTGTTCCTAGATTCTTCGTAATTTGTCACATCTTCTAGATTATTTTTTCTACACCGAGAAAACACTGTATGCAGCAAACAGTGGTTCCGTTTCAATGAAATGTTTTTGTGAGCTTGTCGAGGGATCTTCTCATTACTAGCCCCAAAGCAAACTCATTTTCCAGCTGCTTAACTAAGATGTGTGGTGTCTGACTAGCTTGTCAACTGTAAGAAAGAAAGCAGTGCTGGAGTCCTGGCCCTCAGTCTGCTCTTAACATTTAGAAGCACTTCCATGACATAATGTGAAAGTGAGAGAAACAGGATGAGGGCAGTAGATGACTGTGATACACACCAGGTGCATCAGACTTAATACACAAGCCAGAGCTTGGTCTGAGTTATTCAACTCTTTCCTTTTGTGAATATGTTAGACAAGACACATTAGCCTTAAGAAAATAAAGTATTTTATTCTTCTGTTGTAAGGCTAGTTCTTGGCTGGTTCCTTACTCAGGCAACAGGCTCATCAACCAGTGTTAGACAAAGAAGATTTTCTGAAGTTTGTATCTGTCAGTACGTGCCCTTATGGACAACTTTACTTGTACAGGAGGACGAAAATTATGATGAAGAACATGAGACTGTGCAAGAGCTTTGTGGGTAAAGGTATTATTCCAGTGAACCTATGGTGCAATAGTATGTTCTGCTGCAGCTTTGACTGCTAAAGTTCTTGTAATAATTTTTAAATTCTTTGTGGAGACCTTAGTTTTCTTGTTCTCTGTTCCCATTGCCCAGCTCCCTAAGTTCCACTAGGTTTCTCTAGTAGTAGCATGTGCCTTTGAAGACACACTGTAAGAGTCAGTTCATGGTACAAAATACAGTTTTTTAAGTCACGAGACTGATTTCTGTTCAACCTGAGTGTTCTCACAGCCGTCACCCCTCAGGACAGTTTGATGCAGTAGACTTTCCAGAACTCCTTCTAAAGCTACTCATTTATGTAAAATTAATCCTGGACTGCCTCTGGTAGATATATTTGACTTACTGTAACGGAATAAAATAAGGTTTGTAATGATAAACTCAAGCCAGGCGTACACAATGGTGGAAGTAGGAGTTGTTATAAAGTTCCTGTATTGTTTCAGACCTCTGAGTAAATTGCCTGTAGCTTCTATTGTTCAAAATGCTTTTATTCAATAGTGATATGTAGTATATAGGAATACAGAGTCTTTTTGAATTTATTTGTTACACTTTTGGGAAGATGATTAACTGAAATGAGGAAATGGGAGCTGGGAGGCGTTTAACAAGTTTAAGTACCAGGACAGACTGAAAAATACTTGGAAAGTCTGATGCCTCTTCAACCTCTACAGTATGATGATAATTTTTATTATTCTGTCTTACAATTATTTTCTCTAATGACTGAACACAGGTAATTCTTGCTGTAACTCTGCCTTTGGATTTTTATAGAATTTTTTCCTTTAAAAAGGTTTTCCCAGAACGGTTGCTCAGGCAGAAGCCCTGGATAAAGAATGTCAAATAGACACTGTGATTGACCTAGATGTGCCATTTGAGACCATAAAATGTCGGCTCACAGCACGCTGGATCCACCCTGCTAGTGGCAGAGTCTACAATCTTGAATTCAGTCCTCCCAAGGTGCAGGTAAGCAACAGACACTAGTGTTGGTGCTAAATAAATGCTGTATTGCATTTGGTAAATGAAATAAAATATCATTTGTGTATCATTTCTTGCAAAACACAGTAGCTCAGAAGAAAAGCTCAGGTTGTCTCTTAGGAGCACAAAACCTTTTAGGTGGCACCCCGCCTCTGAGAGTGTGTTAGTGACCTGGTAGAAGCACAAGCTGATGGCATATGTGTTTGTCCCCTGTAGAATGAAACACCATGGTGTTTTGTAAACTCTTGTTAAAGCTGTTCATACTGATCTGAAATACTCTCTGTGTTGCACACCGACAAAGGAGCTGGGCATGTTCTTAGCCTGTTCTGCAAGTCTGCAGCCTGCACAGTCCAAAATCTAGTTTCCTTCTCTTTCTTTCAGAGGACTTATTTTTTGTATTTAGGAAGCGCACCAAATCATCAGTCAGATGAATCCAGATAATGCTTGCCCTCTGTTTATATTTAATCAGGATGGGTATTTTCAAGGCAACAGTTGTTGTAGAAACTTGCCAATCGGCTAAGCTTCTCCACAGACCAGAGAGGTTATGGCTTGAGGTATCCTGAGGAGGAATAGTAAACTTGAAGGTAACGATTGTACATTATTATTTTAAGATCTTTTTGGAACTTGAATTAGCCTTAGTGCAACTCGGCTTAAGCTGTATTTCATTCTTAACTCTAAATAACTTGCCTCTTGTGCCTTCATGTTTCATCAGAAAGTTCTATTAAGTTATATCAAAAGCATAGCAGGCATTGTGCTTTTTGAATTTCAGTGGTGCAGGGTCAGAGGCCAGCTGAAATAGCAGGTAATCACTGGAAGCGAGCACAGTGGAAGCACTGCCTTTGTATTGTTTAAAACATGGTGTTTTATGTCATAGTTATGTTTAATTGCAGGAGACTATAGGCAAGGTGCAACAGAGAATTATCAGGTCTACCAAAGAGCAGGCTTCAGCTACAGCTGCAGCTTTGCTATTAGGAACTCTCCACTCTACCTTCCGCTAATTAGCAGGCACATCACAAGGTAGATTGCAGTATTTAGGTGAAACCACAGAATGGAGCCGATCTGCTGAACAGACCTGCAAAATGTTTTCTTACTCAACAGAACTAACAGATTATAGTTTTAGAGCTAATGCCAAGGCTGAAGGCTCAATATTTGACAGGCACAATGAAGGCACTAGTATGGCCGTCTGCATAGAAAGAAACGCTTGAGTGTTTTAAATGATTTTATTATGTAAACAAGGTAAGTTTGACCATGTAAATCCATCTCTAATATAATATAGATGATTTGGAACAGATTTTCTTCACATTTTCATAAACAGGAAAGCTTACTGGTGGTTATTGATTTTCTGAAACTGACAGGAAAGGAAAACATTTTGTGGTCTAATTTGCTTTGTACTTGCAAGTTCACTCATTTTTTTCACTCCAAATGTCAGATTAAACTTGTCTTCAGGGAAAAGAAAAATTCTTGAGGATTTAATTAATATGTACAAAGGAGCAAAGAGCCCCTTATATCTCTGTAGCGGGTCATATTCTGTCTTTAAAAGCACAATGACTCCGTGAACCTAAGAAGGACCCAACTTTTATCCCACTAGTTAGTCCTTCATAAGATACGCCAGTGGTCACTGATTTCTTCAGTCATTGCTAGTTTCAAGACTTAAAAGCGCTGTAATCGCTTAAAGCACTTTGGTAAACTGGATGTGAAACGCGCAGGCAAGTAGGAGCTGTCCGTTCACACATTGGGTCCCTGTCTCTCTTCACTGAATCCTAGAAAAATCAGCTGGCTTTTATGCCATTTTTGGTACAGCCGTTGCTAAATTATAACTATTCCATTTTGCAACTTAAAATCAAAGGCCCATTCACTCCTTTTCCCCCACTGCCGTATTGCCAAGCGTGGACCCAGTTGGTCTGTTGCTTTTTTCCTGTGACACAGGAACACGGTACCAACAGTACTGTTTTCCTTCATATGTGAAGATTTTGTCTATGTATTTCCCATATTCAGTGAATGTTCCAGAGGACAAACTACTCAACTTATTGTGACCTAATGTTCATTGCCAATACTGAGAAAATATTTTTAACCAATGGATGGTTTTGCTGGAAAGTCAACATCTTATATTCCAGATAAGATATGGGCAGTAGCTTTTTTCTTTAAAAGCAGAAATCCATACCTTGACTAACTGGAAACTGATGATAATTTATATATAAAATTATACAAAAGATACTTAAACAGAAACAAGAAATAGACACCAGTGTTTGCTTTTAACTGTAATTAGGGCATTGATGATATTACTGGAGAGCCACTTGTTCAGCGTGATGATGATAAGCCAGAGACGGTTACCAAGAGGCTGCAGGCTTATGATGCACAAACAAAACCTGTTCTAGAATATTATCGGTAAGTAGTAAATGCTACTCTTCCACATTCTAAAAGCTTCTTCTACATTAACATAGCGAGGAACCAGTCTCTTCAGTTACAGAGATACTTCAACAGAGAATGTGGTAAGAGTAGCAGTGTATCCCTCATCAACTCACTATCAATCAACCCAGTAAAATGAGTATGTTCCCCACTGTTGCATGAAACCTCTTCAGGAGCCTGCTTAGCAAAAGAGCCTTTTGCTGCAGCCACGTTTAGCTTCACAAAGAGCGCTATGCATTATTCAATACATAATAGTACTTTTCTGAGCAACCTAGCTCTGGTTTGTAAAGTAACAGACAGTTCCTTTTTTTTGCAAGATTTAACAGTATTTTCTCTTCCGGATGTATAAACGGAAGCCCTCCTAACAAGGGCAAGAGGTCAAGAAGCGATACACAAATAGAAAAACTGTTAACGGGGATTTAAAAGTGGCTATTCTAAGAATAGGACGGTGATGGGCACAGATAGCAAGACTGTGGGAATAAGTAGCTGTTTGAATCATAGAGTCATGGAATCATAGAATCGTTGAGGCCGGAA
>VWZK01018004.1:0-27986 GCA_013396935.1 Baryphthengus martii
TTCTGATAACATGTGTTTAAATGTTGGAACTAAACATCATCTCCCTCTCCCATAGAGTACCGCAGATGCCCTCCTAACTATCTCTGCTAGTTTTTTATGATCTACAGACAAATTAGCCTAGCATCTAATGGAAGTCTTAGACTCAAACACTTCCTTGTTTCAGTTGCACAAAAGCAATAATAAATTTCATTTTCCCCCAAAATTTCTGCAGTTATTGCTAAGCTGGAACTACAGCCAATGCCACTATAAAAACTTTTTCAGCTCTTAAGTATGCCAAGTTGTAACATATTACAGTGTTGAAATCTTACTCTTTTCCAATTATCTTTTTTGAAATCTGGAACTCTGCTTTATTTAATCTCTATCCAGATATTCAGAAAGATGCTTCTACATTTGAAATCACTTATTTGCTGTGCATGCCCAGTTACTACGTCCATGTGGATACTTCAGTGATGAATGTCATGAATGGAAATACGCTTGTATATGTATACTTTGGCAAGCTGTCAAAATACATTTTTAATACTGTAGTCAGTAAGAAAAAAAATAAACTCTCAAAAAGACAAGTGAGACCTAAGACTTGCTAAGTTTTACTGCATATAACAACTCCCAGATGACAAAATTGCCAGTGTTCATCTCAGCACCAAGGTGACGTATAGTCTAATTCAATACATATATTATTTTCTTTAAAAGTTTGAAGCCATTGATTTAACATAACAGGTTTCCAATATATTCAGATTATTGTTACACTAGCAGGTCACAACACAAACATTTTTTCTGGTGAGTGAAAGAACATTTTTGAGAGAGCCTTTACATCACTTGAGAAACTGCAATTTTTCCTCGGGGCGGGGGGGGTAGGGGGGAAGTAAATATAATAAACATGTACTACCTTGTCACTTTACAGCTTGACTCAATCAGTTCATTTTCAATATCCAACAGACTAGAAGGCAGATTGTATTCCAAAGGTGAGGCCATTCTTTTTAAACGCAGTAAACCAACACAGAACTTGGCTCCCATCTCCTCCAGTTCTCTTGTCCCTATTTGTAATCCCTAATTTAAAAATGAGATTTAGAAACAGAATATAGGTACATGTAGATGGACCCACACATACTGCAGAATTACTACTTTAAGTATATTTTGTTATTTTGTTTAATACATTCTCTTGCTCTAAAGGCAGAACAAGTAAAAACTGTAAACACTTAGCAAGAGTAACAGCGAAAATTCAGAGAATCACTACACGATTCCTCTAAGGCTGAACACACATTTCTGGACACATGCACCTTTCTTTGGAGCTTCCCAGTTTATGCTTCTAACCCATCATTAACAGGACTTTACCTAGTGGCATTTGAATAGACAGAGATCATGTCCGAGTTTATAACTATAAATTATTTTAAAAACCTGTAAACGTGTAAAGACAAAAACGTGTAAAAATAATTTTAAATACTAAAACTTCAAATCTAAAGTTCTTCAATAGAAGTTCCATCATACTGAAAAAAAAAATTAATTCCTTTTGTAGCTGTGATCAACTTCATTGCTTTGTTCTGACACATAAATAAGATTAAAGCAACAAAGTTATTTGTTGGCAGAAACATTTCTTCCCTTCTAATATGTTAGAGGTTACGTATGTTAATTCTGAAAGCACTTATTCACACATTTAGTAATTAAAATCAACAAAGTATCAAAAGTCATTTTTCTTTTCTAACTTAAATGACACAGCAAGGTGTGTTCCTCTGCAGGGAATATTTAGGAGGTAGAATTTACGTACTATTGTACAAGTTTACATGTGTGATAAAGTCTCCAATCAGATAATTCTACAGTTTTAATTTAGCCAGCATTGTAGAATGAAGGGACAGAACCTCTGACCTTAACTACTTTATGAAAAGAGAATGATATGCCAGAGTGACTCTCAACAATTATGGTATTGGCTAGTACTGACTGTACTGACTAATAAATTCACTAATAATACACTAATACATTCAATGTCACAATCTAACTCAATCTGCTGCTTTGCAAGTTCCGTATCTCAAGAGAATTTAAAAGGATTTTATTTTGGATCTTCGAGACCTCTTAAAGTAAAAGGTAGCTAAAAAGAGCTTTGACAAAACAAGCAGGGAAGCAGGAGAATGAGAAATTGGTGGTAAGCTAAGTTGTCAAGTAGGAAAATACATAAAGCAAAAGAATGGAGTAGGAATTTTTTTTTTTACCAAAAGCTAAGAAACACAAACATACAAGCTTTGTATATGTTGCTATATTGATGCTGTCATTTTAAAATGCAATGTTTAAAAGAAATGGTTTAAATGTTTAAAAGAAATTGCTCCAGAAATGGTACAGTCCACATGAACTTCATGCTCTTCTGTTTTGAACATATGTATATTTAATAAATGGAAGGTTTGATTTTATTTTTCTTGCAAGTTTTTTTTTTTCCTCAGTAGTCGTCATAAACAAGGTGCTTTTTAGTAGCAAGAAAGCTAACGCTATTTCTGGTATTCTAAACAGTGCCATCCTCCAACCAAATGGTACAGAAACCTGTTAGCAGTGAATAAGTGTCGGATATTTGAGTATTATCGTTAGCAGTAGTGCTACTTACCTCTTTCACAGTGCTTTTGTGCTGTAGGTTTCAAAGCACTTTATTAATAAAGGAAGAATTATCCTCACTTTACTGATGGAGAAATGGAGGCAGAGGGTTGAAGCGATTTGCACAGTGTCTCACAGCATGCCACTGACCCCGCTGGGAACAGAAATCAGTTCTCCTCACTCCCAGTGCAGTACCTTATCCACAGAGGCCAATTTGGGGTTTTTATTTTGTATTTGTTTGCACGTCAGTAACATTCGAAGACCCCAATCATAGCTGGGGCTCCACTACGCTAATCACAGGAAGACACAGTCCCTGCCCCAAAGAGATTAAAATAACATTAAGGACAAGAGGTAACAAGTATATAGAAATGGAAGGAGAAGGGTAACAGTAATCTCACTGTTACACAGATTACTAATGTGCACAGTTTGATGGTTCAGAAACTTTTCCAATCATTGTCTACATCTGTTGCTGAAGGAGCTATCATTAGTTGGCAGATTCCTTACAGTCAGTATCACAGGGGTGGTCTGAGTCGAAAAAGGACAAGAGTACGATATGAAAGAAAGTGCAAAGACAATTGTTAGAAAGACAAATAGCGTGTGCACGTTCCATGGCTGCTATTTTCAGCAGAGCAGAAAGAGTATATAACTGAAAAGAGGCCTAAATGGATCATATTATAAAATAAATCATAAAATAAAATTGCTGGATGACAAGATCTTTTCGATTAACTTTAACCAATACTCCCGACGCTATTAATCTTCAACAAGGAAAGAGATTGATTTCAGTTTTCAGGTGCTTTGAATTATTAAAGAAATTGTTCTTAATTGTCTTCCATAAGTAGATCTTAGAGCATCTTTTCACCTGAACATTTGCTTTTCAGAATCTTGAATCACAAATGATTGAGTAATATTTGTAGCACTAATTCTCAATGCACTACAGAGACCCCATGCAAGTAGTTAAAACAAGACTGCTTCCAGAAATAACTCTCTCATCAGGGATCCTAAATTCAGGTAAGAATTGCTAACTTCAGTTCTACAGCTTCCGGGATGGAAATAATCTAGCATCACCATAGTCTGAATAAAATAAAATAAAAAAAGATTAAAAAGAAAAACAGATGTCCTGATATTATCCAGCTTTGGCAAAGACTCGGCATTTCTTCCACAAAGAACAGAATTGTTCAGTAATCCTTTTTGTGCTTTGAACAAAATTCAGTGATGATGCCAAACCAGAAGAAGACTGGGAAAGTGCTTCAGACCCTCACACGATACATGGTCCAGTCCCTCACATTATGTCATGTCCATCACAATCACATCCCTTGGGGAAGTGAAGTAGGAGGGGAGGGAATTTCTACAGTTTAACTTCTCTCTGTGTTTTGAAATAAAATACTAAGAAATATGTCATTTTATTTAGACCACAAGATATTACTCATTGAGTGGCTGGCCCCTCTCCCTTCACAGAAAAAAAGAAAAAAAAAAGAAAAAAAAAAGACTGAGGGTTTCCATCTCTTTGATGTTCTCATTGGAGAAATGTTGCTCTTTCTTGTCCTGTCTAGTCATCTTGGCTTTTTAGATAGATTTTCTTAATTCTGAGCATTATCATAGTGAAGAAGAAAAATGAGGACTCTCCCTGAATGTTCACAGGATGAGGAAGAACTCACTAACTCTTTTATTCCAGATAAAATGAAGAACAGAAAAGCAGATTTGATCTCATCAGCTAGTTTATATTACACAGAAGAATGCACTTCCCTTTTGAGTAAATGATTTTTCCACAGAATTCAGACATATTTTTCTCCTCCCTCACTGAAGAACTTTGCAGGTTAAGCATCTTGAAAGTTTGTCCACAAAGCATCTTCAGTTCACCTTAAAAACTTTCTGTAGCAACACTGCTAAAGCCATGCAGTATCACATTTAAGAATATTCTGCAAGTTTCAAAATAAGCAACTTAGATATTTCTTAAAGCTCCATAGTGATGTCACCTGAGGAATAATGGAATATTCTGATAACAGCAGGAATGCTTCTGTTCTTCACTGACAAAATTAACTCATCCATTTAACTCTTACAGACCTACTGAAATTTCTGCCAAACTACCTCTCTAGAGAGATAAGCATAGGTGTTGGAGCGTATATTAATATCTTAAATATACCTTGTTCCAACTTTTTTGTTGTTCCTGCCCCACCCCCATCCCCGTGATTCCAGTCTTCTGATCCTCTTTTTGTCAAGCACCTTATTCGAGGCTTTGAGTAATTTTCTTATTTAGCTTTTCTAAACTCTATATTCAAGCAGAGGAAACGGAATTCTTCCATGAACATTTGTTTTCAAAACTTGTTTCAACTTATAACTAAATTTAACCCAGTGACAGAAGATGAGTATCAGATGTTAGCGCAGTGGTTCTCCCTTATTTCCCCTATGAGGAGTATTTTCTTTAAAGCAAGTTTTCTACTAGAGAGAAACTAGGTCACCTTTTGTTTTCAAATATCCAGCCCTGCTAATGCTTTTGAAGGAGACAAATTGAAAACAAGTTTTAAGTCAAGATGTCAAACGACTATGATGAGTTCAGACATGTGCAGTTTGTAGTTCTGGTAACCCAATATGAAAGCGTTTTGATTTATAAGCCTGTTTCTGCAGCTACAAAGGAAAACTCTGCAAGGTACACTACTAAATATCTGCTGCAGAACCATGAAGTGTCATGGTGAAGTCTGAAATTGCCGTGTGGAAAGGAAATTTTATTCTAGTATTGGCAGTTATTACTACCCAATTTTAATAATCTACTGGAAAGAACAGTTTTGAGTTTTCAAACTATTTGCATACATATATGTTACATGCAGTAATTAATCTTGTTAGAACAGCCAAGAAGCATAACATGCTATGGTGAAGGGGGCTAAGTGACAGATGAAGACTGTTATGCAACCTATAATATTGTGAATTGTGTAATTTCACTCTAACATTAGTGTACACAGATCTTAGAAGAGTTTCAGAGCTTTAAATCAAGCAAGCAAGTGGAGTTACAGAACAAAATATCAATGCAAATGGAAAAAATTATAAAGTAAGAACAGTTTAACTGAACACATTTTCTTACCTTGTATTTGCCCTGGTCACATCCACATAATGTGCTTTCCATTGTATAGCTCCTTTGTACTCCTATCTCTCTCCAAACAACAACTCGTGCTGTTGATTCTTTGGACTTTTCCACTACAAAGCTGCAGCTGCCCATGTAGAAAGCTGGAGCAGTTTGACTCAGGATCTTGGGGAGTGTCTGCAGGACAGCAATTTGAAAAATATAGTGACTCTTATTTCACATATAGAAGCAGGGAGAATGGGAATACAAAATGACAAATGGTTATGCAAATATTTTGCTGCAATTTGAATTTAAAGAACAAAAATGTAAATGGTTTTTCCATATTGCGTTTTCAAAACCCATTGTGTTCAAGTAACAAAAGGTTTGTTGTTTCCTACTTATTAAAGTTCTCTTCTTCAGATCAAATAATTAAGTTTTAGTCATGTGGCTAAGAATCAGGATACAAAAGAATTTTTCAGGTGAACACCATCTCCTCCTAGTTCACTGAGCTGGCTGTGTTCAATTTAAGTGTACTACATATTCCATACAGATAATTAATTTAAATTAGATTGTTAAAAGAGTCCAAAACTGATTTGCAGACCTGACACAGGCAGTATTTTATTAACATATAAAATCCATTCATATTCAGCAAAGTACTAGGTATATATTTAACTTCAAGAGCGTGAACCAAAGTTCAATGCAACTGTTTACACGGCAGCTTTGGAAAAATACAAGAAACAGTTATGCAAATGTGTGTGTTTGACTAATGCTAAATGACTACATTATTTCCATCTTTTAATTCACAGAATCATTTCAGTTGGAAAAGACCCTTAAGATCATTAAGTTCAACCAATAACCTAACACTGCCAAACTCATCAAATCATGTTCCCAAACACCTCATCCACATGTCTTTTAAATACCTTCAAGAATGGTAACTCCACTAGCTCCCTGGGCAAGCCGTTCCAATGCTTTACAACCCTTTCAGTAAACAAATTTTTCCTAATCCCCAACCTAGGCCTCCCCAGGTGCAAGCTGAGGCCATTTCCTCTTGTTCTATCCCTTTTTACTTGATCTGAACAGACTGACCACCTCTCTACAACCTCCTTTCAGGTAGCTGTAGAGAACAAGAAGACTTCTCCTGACCCTCCTTTTTCTCAAGGCTAAACAACACTAGTTTCCTCAGCTGTGCCTTGTAAGACTCATTTTAGACCCCTCACCAGCTTCGCTCCCCTTCTCTTGACCCACTCCAGCACCTCAGCGTCTTTGTTCTAGTGAGGGGCCCAAAATTGAGACCAGTATTCAAGGTGGAGCCTCACCAGTGATGAGTATAGGGGGATAATCACTTCTCTAATCTTGCTGGCCACACTACTCCTGGTACAGGCCAGGTTGCCATTGGCCTTTCTTGGCCACACTGCTGGCGTGTTCAGATGGCTGTTGATCTACACTCCCAGGATCCTTTTCCACCAGGGAGCTCTCCAGCCACTTGTCTGCAATTCTGTATCAGTTAAGTCGAAACACGTGATCACTCTGAATTTACTACTGCAGTAGTATGTATAATATTAGTGTAAGCTTGTCCAAACATTTCAGGCTGTCTTTTTGAAACCAAAAGGCTTTTTCCCACAACTCTTACTGATGATTGTTTTCTGAGTGCTATGATATTGAAGGCTGAAGCGACAGACCCCCACATAAACGTGTTATGCAGCAGACGTGAACGGCATTAGATTCAGCATCCAGGAAATTACACAAGAAAATTCAAGGAGCGATAGAATTTTTTTTTTTAAACTGAGGAAGATCTGTACTCATTTTCACTCACAGATGCATAAAAAACGTTTTAACTCACGTGCTTTTCAAGCTGAACTCCGCACTGCCTCAAAAAAAAATAAAATGAGGTTTGGATGCCATAGGTTGTATAGATTTGCGGTTTCCACAAGGTGGCAGTGGGGTTACAGAGAAGAAACGGGCAACGCGTAAATCGTCTGGAATTTTTTTAAGCTTCTACAATGCAGTGGATGCTATTTGTGCAAGTTTATTACGTGTAAATATTAAGGGCACGTGACTTAACAACACATCTTTATAAAAGGAACCTTGCCTATTTCCATAGACAAAAATTAGCATTTATGTGAGCAATTCAGTATTTTTATTTTCCTTGTTGCTAGAAAGTTGCTTACCATGCTTAAATGATTCTTTTTTTCATCCAGTAATTATAAATACACAGAAGTGTATTTTCCATGTATTTACTATAATGGTAATGTTGAACACAAAAAAAAAGCACCTATTGGTATAAAAAACAAAAAAAGTAAAGGACTCTACACTGAATCCTTAGCTGTATTAGTATGCAATGTTTGAAGTTCTCAAAATACTTTGAAGTGCGCTTGTGAACCAAAAAGAGATCATTCTAAATAAGCCTGCCTGTGCTATAAAGTCACTACATGCACAGAGTAATACTGGGAAGTTATCTGAAAAGTATATCCCAAATTAACACCAAGTGAAAAAGGTACAAATGTCAAACTTACCCTGTAACCCGGGTCTTCCGTTAGGTCACAAGAGGCAGCATTGACATTTGTGTGCCACATGGTCTCTTTGATGCTGCAGCCATACATAAATACATTTTTTTTACGAGAGTGACCATGATAATCACAGTAGACCTACAATAAATAATTTGGCAAAATAAAGCCAAGGCATGTAGAAATAACATGTTATAAAAGTAATAGAACAACAAATAATTTCTATTTGCACTGTTGAAAGTTCCAAAGGATTAGGAAATGTAACCCCTTATATAATTAACTAACTTGTGCATTAAGACAAAAACCATAGGATTCATCTACGGGAGGTTTAACCTTCTGCCCTAGCAAGGGAAACTGATTTACGTCTAAAGGTTTGCAGAAGACTAGCTCTCCAAGTCAAATTTTAGTGTGACACAGTTTACAACACTGTATTAAAATGCTTACTTTACAGACTAGCTACAAAGACAAGGTTAAAGAGACTCAAAATTGCTTACACAAACATACTTACCAAAGGTAAACGTTTTATAGCAGCCAGATATTGTAGTAACCCTTTAGCATGGTAAATAGTGGGATGCAGATCTGGATTTGGATTTTGCCACTGTCTGTTTAAATCTTCTCCACTTAAAGAGCAACGGTGGCTATTGTCGGGGGGGTGGAAAAATGCATGATGTAGTCTGTATTATCATACTTTTAAATAAGCCTCCCCCCCACCTCAGGTTTTCCTCATCATCACTCCTTCTTTAGATAAGAAACAAACTTCAGCTCTCTAACATGCCAAATAATAGGAGTGTTCAGGTTTTTTAAAGTTATGTTACAGAAAAAAACTACAAATAAATCAGAAGTAGCTTCTTATATGAAGTCAATTGTAAGTTTGCTTATTTGCTGTAGAAGTTGAGAGGTTCAATGAAATGCATTCTACTGAAATGCAGTATCAAATATATGGTATCTTTACAGTTTGAGTGTCTTGACTTCTGTAATATAAAGACTAATGTTAATCAGAAATCTAAGACTTGAAATATGAAGTGGTTAGGAGCTAGGAGACAATAAAAAGAGAAAACTAACAAAAAAAAAAACAACCCAGAGAACAAATAAAGACCACCTCTGCATTCAGTCTACTATCAGCAAGAGCTTTTAAACTTGCAGAAATTCATGTTCATGCAGTCATCTACAGTACATTTGTCTTTAGATTGTGTCTGCTGGGACAGATTTCTTAATTGCCCCTGTATTAAACTTTCACTTGTATTCTGAATGATTCAATTCCAAGTGTTCTGTTATATACATACTCACACGAAGACTCAAAATTCTACTCAAATCCATAATTCATTCAATTTTCATTATCTTGTTCACAAAACCTTTTAAAATACTACCAGTAACTAGGTAAGAAGGAACTGTAGATTCACCATAACAAAATTTACATTTCATGTGAATTCTGTATAACCAAGTAAATATAGAATGCTGAATGCTTACTCATACAGCATCAAAAGGTCCTGAAATATACTTTCAATTTATTAGAAAAAGTGGTAGTAAATCCAGGAATTACTATGAATAACTTTAAATCAGGATACTCTCTTACCCTTTCTCTTGCATATCTATTAACTTCCCCCCTTTGAATAACATTTGACAACAGCCATTTCCATAACATCCTTCTAAAAACTATAATAAATAAATAAAAAGAAAATGACATAAAAAGCTTTCTCAGATACAAGAACTGTTCTTTTTCATGGGAACCATGAACTTGTTTAGCTTTTCCAAAAAGCAGCTGTGCTTTCATGTAACACTTTACACCTATCCAAGACTGCAGTTCTGAAAGACAAAATTCCATGTCAAATCACATTGGAATGATCATCATCCATGAGCAACTGAAAATGCTTTTTACAAAACTGAAATTCATGGAAAAATGCATTGGCCTTTAAAAAAACAAAACCCAGAAGAGTCCTAGCAATTTTGTAACTGGGTTTATTTTGTTTGGTTTTATTTAGTTTTATTTTTCATTTGCATGTTTTCAATATTAACTTAGATTTCTTTTTTTCTAAATAACAGGTGCAGAGAATTACTAGTACAGGTTACATATTTGTGAGTAAATTTATGCTTACTTTCCATTGATGACACCATCGGGATTAAGCATGGGAATAATTTTGAAAATATATGATTCTCGCAAACATTGGGCACTTGGATTATTGCTCATGAGGTATTCCAGTGTTCCCTTCATAACCCAGCTTGCATTAGTTTCTCCAGGATGTACACGAGCAGATAGGAAAACATACGGACGATTTCCTGAAAGAAGTATGCATAGAAGTTGCAAAATATGCTTGAAGCTAAGTAAATAGTTTGTTAATTGAAAAAAAAGAGGCAATAGCCAGCTTCATTTATTGCAGTGCAAAAATACAGTATTTGGGAGTTGAGTTATTGAGCATTAATATTACTGATAGGGCTTGCCAGAGTATTGTCGTAAGGGTTGCTAATTACAGAACTCACAATGGAGCTTTCTATAATTGTCTGACTGAATTTAGTCACAGATAGTTCGAGCTGGCAATCATGATACAAGGACATTGATGGCTTTTTTTCTGATATCCAAGAAAAATACTGGGCTGGAGGAACAAATCAGGAATGCTCTCACAACTAAAGCTCACTTCAAATCACAGTATTTTAGAGGCTGGCTTTACGAAAGATTTTTTTCACAAGCAAACAAGCTGAGCAATTGGAAAAAAAGTTACTCAGGAGTCAGGTATTCTTTCCCAAGAAGTGTAGTCTGCAAAATGTAACGTACAGAAATACCTATGAACTGATTTAAAAGATATGAATATAATTCTCTTATATATCCAGAACAAAATATCCTTGACGATCATTAACATTATTAAACATAAAGCACATCTTCAATATTGACACCTCTTAATTTCATGAAGTTCATTAACATTTTTATACGACTTTTTCTGCAATGCACAACAGTTAATACTAATTCTTCTTCATAAAAAAAAAAAGCTAGTTTTATATTTTCTGTTGATGAGAAAGAAAAATCATACTTACTGAACTGACAGATGTGTTCATAATAATTGGATTCTGGCATGGCTGTAATAGTGACTAAGGGACAACTGTTGCCAGCCAGGGTCTCACAGAGAATGTCTTGTCGAAAATATATCTGTTGAGGGTTGTGCATATCTTCCAGCTTCTGAAGATGCATCTTCATCCCAAAAATAACAAAAACGTAGTTCAAATATTTTGCAGTCACGTATCACAGTGTATTCCATGGGAACTATTTAATCAATCTTTTCTTCTTGTTGTTTTATACAATGTTCAAGTTTTCCTCATACTTTTGGCCAAGAAATATCATTCTTTACATCTCTGACTGACTGACTACTTTTCTTTATAGAGTGTATTTTTCTAACTGTTTCAAGGAGGATGAAGGCACAGAGGGTACGCTACTTTCTAGCAGATGATACTGTAAGGCCATGTGCAAAGTAAGGGCCTCTGCTTCACTAAGGTTTCAGTCAAGAAAGGGCTAACAAATAAAGGGAAAAGCACTAAACAGGAACAGTGAGAAACAATCCCTGTAGATGAGACATAAAAGAAAAAATAGCAAAGACACCACCCCCCAACTGATGCGTCAATAAAGAATTTAGAGGGAAAGTTTTGGAATGGGACATCTGAGGAGGAAACGTAAGGAACATGAGTATTGGAGACAATCAAGAAGGGTCTGTGGGACTACACAAAACTTACATACCTGATCCCTACAGTCTGTCCTTAGCTATCTCTCTGTCTTGTGCATGCAAGTGTGGTGTGTACTGGGTGCAACTAACAAAACAGGTGAGAGTGGATTTAAGGTTAGCAACTTCAGTGAGCAAGGGTCTCATCTTCAGTAGCTGGAGAGGTCATACCCCCTGGGAGCACCCAGGCTTTGTGTCCAAAGTGCCAGCTACTTGGGATCAAAGTGAGTGAACTCGGTACCAGGAGCTGGAGTTGTAGGCCATGCAGGTGCCCTTCAGTCCATGGTGTTAGCAACAGAAGCAAGAGTGAATTAGTGCGAGCTGCTGGAGTGGGTAAGGGTGTTAGTCACTGGAGCAAGAACAGCGTGTGTCCCGAAAAACAGCTAGTGGGGGGATAAGAATGAGTGAAGCAAGGACGGGTGTTTTAGTGGCAGCACCTAGAGTAGGAACGTGGGTTAAGAGTCCATGTGCCTGGTACCAGCTACTGGCAGTAGAGGCAAACATATGAATCTTCCCCAAACGTAGTATGCATAGGTAGGTACATGTGCATTTTGCTAGCAAGCTTCAAGGTGGACTACCCAAAAAGTATGAGGCAGGAGTATCAGGCAGGTAGGCAGCCCATGCTGGCATCTGAGGGAAACCACAAGTGCAGAATGCCTGTGAGATGAGTGCGTGAGTGCACACATCTATTTGCTAGTGAACATCAGGCTGGACTAGCATGCAAGTTGGAGGACCGCACAGCTGGTGAGACTGGGATCTAGGCAGGAGTACAGCACAGTTGGGCCATGCCAGTCATCCATAAATGTGAGGGTGCTTGTGATTCCAGAAAGTGGATGGTGTGTTTTTACTAGTGAACAGCAATCCTTACCAGCTGGAGCGGAGGAAAGGGATTTGGGTGTCTGTAGTAATCTTTTAAAAAAGTCCTAGTAGTGTTCTACAGAGGTGCTGTTGAAGGCAGCACCTTGTCTCTACCAGCCTATGTAGCCAGCTGTGCTGGGGAAGGGGGAGATGTGCGTGTGCATGAGCGTCTCTGTCTCTAGAATACATACACAGACTCACTAGTGGTTGAATCTACATGCAAATAGAAAAGCAGCAGCCACGTCCATCAGTCTGGGACAGAGACCCTCAGGTGCCTTGGCTAGCCTCCAGCAGCCAGGCAAGGGGCACCGCCGAGTGCCAGAGCTGTTGGAGGCAGCAGCTGCTTCTAACAGCCCTTAACAGGTACTTCTTACAAGAAGAAGTCTGGCTTAGTAAAACGCTTCACACAACACTGTTACAAACTGGCCACTGAATCCCCAAGTTTGCTTTTATTGCTGATAGAAACAAGTAACGGATATACTAGCCAAGAGTTTTGCTTTACAACACTTCTTTAGCCAATTCCTTATCCTAAAGAGGTCTCTAATTATCTTAAGTGTAGTAACTTGAATAGGTGAGTTATGAAAAATGATGCTATGGTTCTGTGACTCTATATAGAATAGCAGGATATGAGTCATTTGACTCAAACACAAAAACTTTATCCAGTTAGTTAGCAACATTTTCAGTCAATCATGATTCCCAGAAAAGCCATTTAGTGTGCAGGTAAGTATCAATTTTTAGAAAATTGATGAGACTGCTCTTCAGTAAAAACCTACACACTTTTCCAGTGTAAACACTAGTATTTTACAGAAATTTATCATTTTAAGGAGCATTTTAAACTTAAGAAATACAAAGAATTCACTCACGAATGCTTACATTTCACACTGTCCAAAAGTAATATTTACCTATGTAACAGATCATAATCTTCTCACCTTTAAAGTTGAGTAAGTGTATGGATAATGGTAAGCAAAGTAGCAGACATCATCTTTATGTTGAAAAGTTACTGTGAATGTAATAGTGTAGTAAGATTTTCCTTTCTGACCTCCAGCAGCAATTGAACTTCTTGAAAAGTGATTCCTAAGAGTAAAATGACAGGAATAAACATATTAGAATAATTTTTTTTCACATCATTGATGATTCCTGAACATAGAGTCTAAGAGCCAGGAAGATTTTTAGTGATTGTATTTCTCTGCCACATGGATCCAGGTTAAACACATTGGTTCCCACTACCTGTAAAGATACTTTGTTATAGCAGTGATACGCATTCATTCATTCAGTCATTCATTCATATTGGGAAAAGGCAGGTAAACAAAAAATAAACAACCAAACCAAACAAACAAAACCACCAAAAACCCCAAAACCACCACACAAAAGAAAGGCAGCATACAACTGCTGACCAAGAAGGGTAACGCAGGCATACGCTGTGCCATCTCGTGTGCCAGGATTGCTCTACAATGGCTGCATCACACAATGCAGGAGCCTAATCACAAGCACCACACGATCAATATTACTGGAAGTCACTATTAAGATTTCAAGTAAGCATGCATATGTACATTCCCTTAAAAGCTTCTCTGGAACACTCCGGAATTTCTAGCAAAAATATGAAAGATGAACAGCTTAAATATTAGCAGTCTGCCAATAAGACCCCATATATTTTAGTCACTACAGTTACTCTCCATAGTAACTCAGGAAGAAGACTCTATTCACAATAGAACTACTAAGACAAAATTGTCAAACTCAGATGCAAACATTACTCCTCAAAAATTGTACCTAATACTGAGTGTAAGATTTCTCGTAAGTTTGGTGTACTTACTTATAATAACAAATATCTGTGCCAACACGAGTCCAACATGGTCGAGAATTTAATGCTTCTTGAACAGAATACATGAGGGGCTGCATTCCTTAAAGAAAAAAGAAACAAAACATCTCACTTCAATACTTAACATCAAACATCAAGATCTCAGCACTAACAGGGAACAAATAACAGGAGTTACAGACGTGTGCACACCTCTGGGCCTAGGATGTTATTGGTATCACAGAGATGTGGTGGCATGGGTTGGCTACTGTGACTGGAATGTAGGAATAAATGGCTACAAGCTCTTTTGGAAAGACAGGCAGGGGAAAAGAGGAGGGAGTGTCATCCTCTGTCGTAATGACCAGCTGAAGTCCATGGAGCTCAGCCTGGGGATGGATGAGGAACTGATGGAAAGCTTATGAGTCAGGGTTACAATGAAGGAAGAGGAAGGTGATGTCATACTGTGAGTCTTCTACGGGCCACCTGACTGAGCAGATGAGGCCATCTATAGACAGATTGGAGCAGCTTTGCATTGACAAGACCTGGTCCTCATGGGGGATTTCAACTGCCCTGATATCTGTCGGAAGTACTGCACAGCAGGGCACCAGCAACCCAGGAAGTTCTTGGAATGCATTGATGACAATTTCCTTCTCCGAGTTGTAGATGAACCAAGGAGAAGAGGTGCTATGCTGGACCTTATTCACATCAATGTGGTCAATGGCTCAATGTCCAAGTGGAGACCAGTGACAAGTGGTGTTCATTGGGGATCAGTACCGAGACTAGTGCTGTTGAACATCTTTGTCAGTGATACGGACAGTGGGATCAAGTGCATCCTCAGCAAGTTTGTTGACAACACCAAGCTGTGTGGTACGGTCAACACACTGGAGAGAACAGCTGCCATCCAGAGGGACCTGGACAGGCTGGAGAGGTGGGCCCATGCCAACCTCATGAAGTTCAACAAGGCCAAATGCAAGGTCCTGCACCTGGGGTGGAGCAATCCCACGTACAAACACAGGCTGGGCAATGACGCGATTGAGAGTAGTCCTGAGGAGAAAGACTTGAGGATGCTGATTGATGAAAAGCTCAACACAAGCAAACAATGTGCAAGTGCAGCCCAGAAAGCCAACCGTATCTTGGGCTGCATCAAAAGATGTGTGGCCAGCAGCTCAAGGGAGGTGATTCTGCCCCTCTACTCTGCTCTTGTGAGATCCCACCTGGAGTACTGCGTCCAGCTCTGGAGTCACCAGTACAAAGGGGACATGGGCCTGTTGGAGCAGGTCCAGAGGAGGGCCACATAGATGATCAGAGGGCTGGAGCACCTCTCCTATGAGGACAGGCTGAGAGAGTTGGGATTGTTCACCCTGGAGAAGAACAAGTTCTGAGAAGACCTTATTGCAGCCTTACAGTATCTTAAGGTGGTCTGTAAGAAAGCTAGGACAGGACTTTTTACAAGGGCTCATAGTTGTAGGACAAGTAGTAATGGCTTCAAACTGGAAGAGGGTAGATTTAGAATAGAAACTGGGAAGTTCTTCACCATGAGGGTGGTGAGACACTGGAATAAGTTACCTGGGGAAGTTGTGGATGCTCAATCACCGGATCGGTTCAAGACCAGGCTGGATGAGGCTCTCAGCAACCCGGTCTAGTGGGAGGTGCTACTGCCCATGGCAAAGGGGCTGGAACTAGATGATCTTTAAGGGACTTTTCAATCGAAACCATTCTATGATTCTAACAGACTTATGCTCACTTATATGTGAGTCTCCGAACCATCCACACTCATTTACTCGCTATCATAAAGTGTATTTTCATGAATGCCTAGGTATCGCACGTTCTTCCAATCATGTGACAAAGATTCTTCCACCTCTCCCCTCACCACATCCTAATTTTCAGAAAAATAACCAATTAAAAGAGAAAACGAATCAGATCTAATGAAGACCAAAACAAAATGCTTAAATGAAAGCTGTGGGTAGCATGAATGGTTGTGTACAAGTAGTATTGTGTCCCACTCCATCCAACTCATCATTATAAAAAGGCATCAAAGAGAATACAAAAATTGATAATTTCATCTATTCAATGGATAGCTGGAAAATAACTGATGTTTCAGGACAATTTTTTTTTCTTAAAACACTCCTTTTTACAGTCTGTATTTTTTTGAGAGTATACTTAAGTTGGATACTTAATACAAAGTTAGAGCAGAAAATAATACATATTAACTGAACATTACTTACTAGTTAGAGAATTAGCCAAATATATTGACTGATTCAGTCAGTCTACTCAAAAAAACAGAAGTAACTATCAGGGAAGTGTATGCGACATAGGAATGCAGATTTAAGGTAACTGACGAAAATTAGTAAATATTTTAAAAGCATCTTATTACTGGTTGAACTACCTGACATTCTTGAATTTTATCAATGTAAATTGTACAATTGTGACAAAGAAGAACACGAAGTTACTCTGTTCCAAGAGTCTGAGGCTGGGCAGGGAAGAGAGAATCTTCTCCTCCCCCTCTACGTACCAATTTCAGAAAAAAAAAAAAAAGCAAACCAAATCGTTTAATGACAACACCCTCCCCCCACCCCTGAAAAGTGGAAGAAAGGCATATTCAGTAAGCCAGTACTTTTGGATAAGGTACAAGCACTACCTGCTAGAGACTGCAAAGGTCACCTATGAAGCCCGGCATTTGAAAGGAGACTTGTTTTTCTGTCTCAGATAACGTGCCTCTTCTCCCATTAATACGACAAAACTTTTGAGATTGTCTCTGCTTACTTTCACATCTGAAAACACACTTCTATGCAGAAAGAGATTAATGACGACAGTTGTCATTCTTCTCACACCTGTGTGGATGAACAAGTTTTGGTGTTGTCCATCCCCTCAACAGTCTTTGGACAAATTTTAGCTGCAGCCACCAGTACATTTCTCCTGCTTTGGCCTCACAATAAAAATTCATTTTAAAAACTGATAGCCAGTGTTTTAAGATATTTCTTTCCTTTTTAACTGAAACTTGTCAAAACATTTTCTAGTAATACTATTCAAAGAGAATCTGATCCCGAGACGGAGGGAAGGAAACAGCTGTCTAGCACAGATTTTTTTCCTACATATTTCTTCTCAAAGTATGGGAAATGTGTCTTACCGTAGTTAAACTGACTGTTTGACTTTTCACAGTTGATGATGTTAAACCGGTAACCAATGCCAGGTTTCATTCCACTGACTTCATAGTAAAACCATTGATGATAATGATTGCTATTTATATCTGAGTTCAGAATTAGATCATACTCGTTCCTAAAGATTAATAAATATGAATCAATCTTTTTTTTTTTTTTTTGTAAGAAGCAGAAAGAAAAGGCCTTATGTGTTAAAAGAGTCAAAACATCTTACTTTCTGATCTGAATAACTTTGCGCAGGTTTCCAGACTCAAATTTCGAATTAAACTTCAAAACATCTGCTTCCTCTGGTACTAAACAACTATGAGTAAAACAAGAAAAGGGATCAAAATTAATAAACTTTACTAAAACAAACTCATTAAATCTATTTCAGATCTCACTTGGTAATTCAGAAGTTTTGAAGCTTCCTCTAAATACAGCCTGGATAACAGAAATACAATTACATTAGATTGAACCTTCATTGAAGTCTGTCACAACAGTACTGAATTAAACACTACATATCATACCACAGAGAAAGCAGAACAGGCTTAGAGTATTCACTGAATATTGTTTTCAGAAAGGTAGAAACTTACCTTAAATTATCAAGGTCATACACAACTCTGTCTATAATGTCATTTTGATGAATCAGTCTTTCGATATCTTGACAGATTTTTGTCCTAAAATAAAAAGCAGAGTTCTCATTTAAACAGATGCACCATTGCATTGTTTTCAATTGCAAAAGAGGAATTACCTCACTCAACAATAAAAGCTAACAAAGTTGACATGAAGAGAGTGGGACAGATTTTCAGAATGACCTCAGCATCACTCCCATCTATATGCACAAACTGTAAGTTTACTTAAGTTTAAACACCTGCATTCAGAACTGACTGAGCCCAATATTTGTATGTGAAGGAACTTGAGTTTTCATGCACACAAATCACTGGGGTTTATTGTATGGAAAAAAAATGCACCCTTGCATACTTTGTAGTAGAAACAGGAATTACTCAAACGTTACTTATGTTAATGCTTTAATCCAGGACAGCACTTGATAACATTAGTAACTCACGTGAGTCCTACCAGAATTAAAATTAAAGAGTTTTAGAGAAGGTCGTGCAGTGAGTGTGTTAGTCCACTAGCTTTTCACCTCTTGAGATCTAGGTTCATTTATTGACTATACAAATAAGAATGAATTTGGTGATGTCAGCCAAATGTCAGGTGTATGTTTATCCAGATAATAAAACCATTGCACAACTGGCAGTATCTAGGTCCTGGTTTGGAAAAGTAAGAATGTGTTGCAGTTCAAGAATGAAATATACTGGCAGAGCTGTGTGGAAAAGCTTGCACAGCACCTGCAATAAGAAGAAAAGGAGGCAGATTAACAATGAAGAATTCAGGAACAGAATGGTAAAGTATGTTCAGGCTGGAAATTCTCCATTTAATTAAAATAATATATGGTTAATAAATGAGAAAAAAAGAAGTGTACAACTCTAGCACCTCATATTAAACTAAAACTAACTTGAAAAGAAAACAAGTTACAAGCCCAGTCTACTGACAAAATTGTAAAAAGGCTGACTCACCACAATCTATCTGATCAGGTTCAGCTCAGGATAGAACTACAGATTTTTGATCGTGCGCTTGTTCTCACACAATTCCTTAGATCTCAGTATGCCTCAACTCTAAAGGGTCATGATACTTCCTATCACCACAAGTATTCTTCCAAGACAAAATCCATTCATGAATATCAGACATTCCAATATCATAGCAATAATCAATATAGACATAAGAAAAGAAGAAATGGTATTCAAGATGTACACAAGAAGGAAAAGTAGTAGTGTATGTTTTCAGAGAAAAGAGAAATTATTTTAATATAATTCAGGAAAAAACATAAACAGAACACTGCTGATGTGAAGGTCAGAGTTTATACATTAGTCCTTTGTGTATCCTGATTTACCTGATGACCACTTCTGAGTGTGAGATGATTAGAAAATACTGAAGTGTACAGCAAAAAAACAACCTAAAATTCTAAGGAATGGAAAAAAAGTAAGAATTTAACCCCAAATTTATGGGGTATTGAATGACAATTTTCTTTCCTAAAACGTAGAATAATATAGAATGATAGAATGGCTTAGGTTGGAAGAGACCTCAGAGATCACCTAACTCAACCTCCCTACCATAGGCAGGGACACCTGTCAGCTAGACCAGGTTGCTCAAGGCCTCATCCAACCCGGCCTTGAACACCCCCAGGAAGAGGGCATCCACACCTTCTCTGGGCAATCTATTACAGACTCTCATCACCCTTGTATTGAAGAACTTCTTCCTAAGATCCTGTCTAAACCTGTGCTCCTTCATCTTAAAACCATTTCCCCTTGTTCTATCATGGGACACTCTTGTGAAAAGCCCCCTCCAGACTTCCTGTAGGTTCCCTTCATGCATTGGAAGGCAGTTACAAGGTTCCCTTGGACTCCTCTCTTCTCTAGGCTGAACATTCCCAGCTCCTTTAGCCTATCCTGATAACAAAGGTGCTCCAGCTCCTGGGAGTGAGTCCAGAGGAGGGCCACAAACAGATCTATGTCTCTTTTATGGTAGGAACTCCAGAACCAGATACAGTATTCAAGGTGGGGTCTCAGAAGAGCAGACTAAAGGGGCAGGATCACCTCTCTTGATCTGCTGGCCACGCTTCTCTTGATATATCCCAGGATGTGGCTGGCCTTCTGGGCTGCATGAGCACACTGCCGGCTCATGTTGAGCTTCTTGTCAACCAACACCCCAAGTCCTTCTCTTCAGGGCTACTCTCAACCCACTTATTGCCCGGTTTGTAATTGTGCTTGGGATTGGTCCGACCCAGATGCACTTGGCCTTGTCGAACCTCATGCAGTTTGCACTGGCCCATTTCTCAAGCCTGTCCAGGTCCCTCTGGATGGCAGCCTGCCCCTCAAGTGAGTTCACTGTACCACACAGCTTGGTGTCATCTGCAAACTTACTGAGGGCACACCGATGCCATTGTCCATGTTGCTGACAAAGATGTTAAACAGCACTGGACCCATAAAACATTTCAATTATTCTCAATGACATTTTTCCAAACGATAATAACTTGGTGAGACATTTGGTGAAATTACATGTTACTAAGTGTAAACAAAAATGAAAAAGCACTCCAAAGCACAAATTTGAAAAAACTGCACCTCCTAGTATACTGCAAGACTGAAAAAAAACAAATACAGAGCCCCACACCACATTCAACCAACAAAAGTAAAAAGAAAACTAACTCCTCACCTCAGCCCCTCACAACATTTACTTGAATAACAAAGAGGGATAAAGGCAAACATGTTTTCTAAAGAAAAGTGAGCTGATGAGCAGTAACTAACTGCTTACAAGAAGGAGAACAATAAATCCCACTGAATGTCAGAAGAGTTTGGACACAACCTCAGAGAAGACTTAAAAATTCTCTATGTTCCCCACCAAACAAATTTCACCACCTTCTTATAAATTCCTAAAAAGATTAAGATTTTTTTAGACAAGTTTCCTTCTCAGAAATTTGCTATATTACAGCAATAGACTGAGTCATCTGTAGAAACTCAGTTCTTAGAACAGCATACCTTAAAAAGGTGATGCATCATTTTTTACTCAAGTTTCGCAATATTACTTGATATTTCAGTCTTATTTCATATAAGACCATAAAAAGTTACTTTCAACATAGAAATACAACAAAAATAGAACCCTTTAAAGTTAAAATAAAATATTCTCTAGAATTAGCTTCACAGTTAATAAATCAGCTTTCTATATAACCACACAAGAAACATTGTTGGTTAAAAGTCAGTTAATGTAGTACTTTACATCTAAGAAGAATGAGCACTGGAATAACAAATTTTATTTGACTTCACTCAATTTTACTTAGGAAAATTCAGAATTATTAAAAAGTATATCATTATTAAAAATACATGAAGATTTTCAAGACTTTCTTAAAGTGGAGTTCTTAGGTGATTTCTGGCTCAAGACTACTGCCCTTCTAAATCAGCTGAATCTTTCTAAAAAAATAAGCTTATAGAGAATACTCTTCTTCAATGTCGCTTTCCAGTAACAGTACATTCATTCCATTTGGTCATTTCAACAATAAGATCACTTTTTTACAACATGTGAAAGAGTTAAATTATTTTAATTCTACAACCTAAAGACATATAATCTCTTAATCATTATAAGAACTAAATGTAAATATGAAGAACCTTAAGAAACTAGTTTAAGTTATAAGTATAAAGCTGAAATTATTCAATATAATAAGTAAGCACATTGCAAGGTGTCATACCTACTATTACCCGTTCTGCTAACATGCTCATTTGTCTTTACAGCAATTTACTATGCATATGAGCCAGCTCTTCATACCACCTATGCAAATTATTTTTAAGAGTCACATTGCCCTTCACATTCTTCTACTATCTCTCAGTGAAGAAATAAATTCGTGTGTTGAAGTGCTAGTTTCCTTGGTTTGTTTTATTTTTCATTCTGTGTTTATTGAGTGTCACTCTGCAGAACATAAGGCAAACAGCATCCTCAGCATGTTACCTCTATATTCTGTTACACTGCAAACTCTAAAACAAACACTTAAGTGTATTCATTTTTAATTTTTTTCCGATTATATTTTCCTGAAAGATATCTTTGTTAGCACAGTAAAGAGAAGAGCTGAATTATATTTAAACTATTAACTGTCCTATCTTTGCCAAGATCTGAAGGGAAGAAGATTCAGATGGCTTGGTTTGTTGGGGCCTTTTTGTGGCTTGTTTTGTTTTGTTATTTTACAAACTACAAAATTTTGACGAGGGACAGTGAGAAGGAAGAGAGGTAGACTATATATTCAACTAATTATTTAGAAACTGAATTACAGAATTAGCAATTACAGAATCAGATTGTGCTCTTGTTTATGGTTCTGCATCGATCAAGAACTACTCAGCTACCTTCAAACTGCTTTTCACAGAAAATGGTTTTAGATGATAAAGTAAGCATTGTACATGTGCCTGCTAATGCCATGCTAAGGATTGTTTCTCTAGGGAACAAAAACAACAAAAAAGAAGTATTGTAACTCACCTCTGCACCCCATATGGCCTTTCCAGAATAGGCTCCTTAAAATGGGGTGGAATATGGCCAAAATAATCTGGATAGGCCACTTCTGAATATTCAGGAATGGACTTTGTGGTTTTCACCATTTCAATATAAAGATCACAGTCATGAACTGGTGATACATCAGAAACCTCAAGCATGACTTGCTCCTCTGATGAACTAGATCTGGAATCCTCCTCCTCCAAATCCACGCCAGCACAGCAGAGTTTCCCCAGCTGGACAGATGATCCTTCAAAGAGGCTGCTTCCACAGGGTGAAACATGTTCACAAGGTTTATTGCAAGCCAGTGTGGTAAGGTTAGTTTTGCTTTCCTTCTTTATTATACTCCCCGTACCATAACACTGATCATTTTTTGCACTGTTCTGCAGACTGATTCTGTCCAAGCCTTTCACAATTTCTTGGCTTAGACACTGGCATGATGGAAGCAGGTTTCTTTGATCACTTTGCTGATGTAAACTACTGTCTTTGAGAGTATCTTTCTTTGGTAATTCCAGAAAGGCTGGCCTTCTGTTGTACTTCTCTGTCAATAAAGGACTGCTCTCCTTCAAAACAACTCCTTTCATTGACTGGTTTGCTTCAGCAGAGAGTTCCTCTCCTGCTGTAGGAACAACAATAGGTCCACTCAGATTTGCATCAGGTGCAAAAGGCTTTGGTTCCTTGGAAACTGAGTCACATTCCTTTAAAAAAAAAAAAANTCACAATTCTTTTAAAAAAAAAAAAAAAAAAAAAGGTATTTATTAAAGTAAGTACAGATCCTAAAATTTCATTTATATTAATTAGAAACCTTTCTCTTTCATTGTTCCTAAGGTATGTTTTGCAATGATTCAAAATAAATGTAATTTGAAAGATGACAGTTACTATGTCTGAAAGGTACATAAACATAGCAATAAAATTTCAGCTTTTACAAGAAGGTAACGTCAAAGTAGTTAATAACAACCTATCAAGTCAATGCAATTTCCCAGTTTCTTTAACCCACTACTTTAAAGAGGTGCACAGCACTTAAGGAAATACCTAATACAAGAAATATTTGTCAGGAATCTCATGTCCTTTCTTACTATTTCACTTCTTGCTGTGTGTAATAATCAGACATCAGAAAATAGATTTGCATTATATCTGCCCACAATTCCCTTCTCAGTCAGATTAAAGTAAGACATGATATTAAACTAAATAACTCACTATTATAGCACTCTCATGCATAGCTCCAGAACTATGGGCTCTCATTTTTTGGCTAGAGGAACTATTCAGCAAAAAAAAAAAAAGAGTACCAAAGTCTATTTTGAAGTCAACCCCTTTCCGGTGAGGAATGCCTTGGGAATCACATACTTTACCTGAAAGTTTTCTGAAAGTTCTGGGAAAAATTGCTCATACATTTTCAGGTCTTCAAGGGGTCTTCCCAATTCCTGTCTAGGTTTCAGTTTATTAATATCAGTTTCAATATCATCATTCTGAAAGAGCACCATAACAGATTAATCTTGCATTCAGAACAAATGAGCTTCTAAAATAATTATATTCACTTTTTACTTCTGACATGGTCATGCCGAATATCACTATTTTAAAATCAGCTGAATTGTACCTTTCACCATGAAGGTTTAAGCAACTCAATTTTATTAGTATGCCAAAGGCATACTAATTTCAACAGAAATATTACAAACACCTCAATTTTCTTGCTTTTAACCAAATGTATTATGCATAGAGATCAGACTGCACTTCACATGAGACCTGTGCAAAATGCGACTAGTGCAGCCAGTAATGTGGAGATTTCATCTGATTGGAGTGACAAAGGGATAACTGCTTCCATGGAAGATACTTCATCAGGGCTCATGAGAGCCTTGAATAAAATTTGTCATTCCAGTCAGTGGACAATTCAAGTAATTACTGAATATATGTAACAAAAATACAGAATAAGGCAGTTCTGAACAGATGCCCTTTCATGTCCTGAATGGCAGCTAGAGAGAGGAATAAGATCTTCCCAAAGTGATACAACAGTGGGAGGTATGATCTCTACCTCTACAGTTGGTTGAATTTCTAAGTTACCTCAGTGAAACACTGACCCAGAATGATGGAGAAAGTTCGAGCAGCTCCTGCATGCTAAGCAGCTTATGTGGGAAGAGTGAGCTGAGAGAAATACAAGCCTAAACACTTTTAGCAATGTTCTGTTTGATAGTTCTGTTCCACTGTACTCCAGACACATCAAGTGTGAAGCAAACATATTTTGAGAAAAATCTTGAAGCAATCTGAACAACAGAGATTGATATTTTCAAGTAGAACCCATTTTCCTTAAGTTTCAGGAGCTTTTTTAACTTTAGAAATTGCCTGGAAAACCTCCTCAAAGTCCTTTAAATAATAAAGACACATGGATGTATAACACGATTAACGTAACTTAAAAAAAAAAAAAAAGACTGCTATATCTGATTTTTGCCTGTTAACTTTGTGTCATACCAACCTTAAAATGTTGGTCCTTGTCATCATCATTTTCAGTTTCAATTTCTGATTCTGTTTCAGTATCATCGTTATCATCACTTTCATCTACCACATCATCCACTATAATACAAAAAAAAACTTTGTAAGGCAGATTATACATTTAATCCACTGTACATGCTCAAAAACTCTATGTTCCACATTTTTCTTCTTTTATTTATCATTTCAAAAAATTGCAAAAACCAACTAGTAAAAATAAATTCCTACTACCAAATATACAAACCAAAATGCTTGTTTGACAGTAATGGAGAGTCAATTTACACACTTCCATCCAGTTTTAAGTCAAAAGAAAGATCTCTGGTTTAAACAAAGCAAAATAAAACCAAAAAAAACCCAACACCCCTACCCCTTCACCATCCGAAAAAAAACTCAGCAAGACAGCAGAGGGCCATTAGAAATACTTTATAACGCGTATGTGCCAAGAACATCTCAGCATGGCTAGGTGGCAGCACAAAAAGAGAAGGCTCTGACACCTTTTCCCAAAGTAAGTAATGACAACCACATCAAAAAAAAAAAACCCAATTGAGGTCTCAACAGCTCTTAGTCATGTCATTTAGTATTGACCCAATATCAGGGAATAAAGAGACAAAGTACACTTTTTACCATTTTTGCCTTGCTTAAATGGAACCTACCGATACAAAAAAAAAAAGTCAAACTTATCACTGGAGATTAAACCAATAAGAAAAATGCTTAAGGGGAGCAGTCATTGCAACTGCTTAGCACGGACAGGTTAGGAACTAATCTTTATCTGAAAAATATACAGCAAGATGTTATTTTTCAGTCATGGGAAACTACTTGGACATTAATTTCTACTGGAGTTAGAGATCCAGTAGACAGAAGTAACTACGAAGTCCTCCTTTTTCAACGAAGTAAAACAAGAGGAAGCCAACTACTTGACTACACATGATCAACAAGAACTGGGCTAACTCCCTAATATGCGAAAGCAGGCATTAACTAGTTATTTTGGCAGATGTTCTGCTTAGCAGTGGCAAATTTGATCTTTTCCTAGAAATCTATGCAGTTTAAGTGCTGCATTTTTTGATATGTTTTCTGAAAGAGATTTCCTTGCAGTAAATTTGCTGATTGTCAGTAAAAAGTTCACTCAAAGGTGTACCAATTACACTGATTTTCTAGTGTATTCAGAATGATTACATATATTGCTTTTACAATGTTGACTATATAAGTTTCTACATTTAATAAACCCAGAGCTGTACACACTCATGCTACAGTTTTTTAATACAGAAGTCTTCCTTAAAAAGAAAATCCTATTTATCCTATTTTCTTAGTTTTTTCAGGTGTTCTGTTTTTTGGTTTTGTTTGTTTGTTTTTTGGTTTTTTTTATAGATAAACTCCTTTAAAAAAACCCTATCAGTAGTCTGCTTTAACGGAATAGGAAGTTTCTAGATAGCTGTTACAGAGTACCAAAAATACTGCATTAAGCAAAGGTTTAATTTTTGTGGATTTTGGAACACATTTCTTAATGCATTTTCCCCTTTGACGACAAAACATGAACTCTGAACTCCTGCAGCATGAGTCTGACCCATATGAACCCAAATTGGATAGCTGTTTTCTTTCAGACTATGACGACATTCTGTTTCAGGACACATTGTGAATAAGAAGATACCAAAAAGTCTGACTTTGTTTCCCCATTTTAGAGTAACTTTCTGACAGCAACTCCATTAGTTGCTTACCCAGGTACTAAGCTGTTTCATCATATCTGAAAATGCATTAAACATTAGTTACCCAAAAATAATGAAACGTGTTCACAGTGGGATGATTATTTCCTACAAGGCACCACACAAACGCTTTGCAGACAAGTGTTGCCTAAGAGACTGCAACAGCCGAAGAGAGCAGCTCTACTTTTCTCATCATGTAAATGAAGGAATAACCAAAATAATTTAAAAAATAATGCTTGAAATGGCACGTTAATGCAAATTTACTACATCCAGTTCATCAGAATAACAGAAAGAAACCAAGGAATATACACTCCTGTAAAAAAAAGGATGCGTACTTCATTATATTTCTTATAGGAAAACATATATGAGTTAAGAAGAGAGCCTATTTAAGTTTGTAGAGTACTATGTACAGCCTACACTTTACATTGCAGAGTTTGATGAACATCACATTTTAGTTCCCGTTTCTGAGATACAAAATAAAAAAAAAAACCAACAATAAAAAGCAAAACATAACCACATACATGTAGACAAAAGACAAAAGTTCACATTAGAAACTGGTGCTCCACACTAAGAGTCACAGACTTTGCGCTAGCTGAGAAGGGCCTCAAAATCCAAGTTTTATTGGAGAATGCAAGTAACTGCAAGTGATTCCACCTTACATAAAGCAATGCTAGATATAATCAAAGACAAAATATCACTAAGTTACCATACCATCAGGAGGCATATTGTACAGCTGAGCCACAGGACCACTGGCAGGAATAACTGGGAGTTGGAAATGGAAAGCACTTTTAATAGTTGGTAAAGGAAGACGATTTTTAGGAAAACATTTTCTCATTATTAGGCTGGATGTGTTGACAAGGGGATCAAGAGTTCTTACTGCAAGGCACTCCTATTAACAGGAAAATAATGAAGACAAGAGAAAAGTATCTCAAACTAATAGTCACACTACATTTGTTTTACAGATTTTTAGAATTCACTAACAGAAAAATATTATGCTTACAATAATTCTTGCTAATGTCTCCTTTTGATGGCCAGAAGAACTTCTACCAGCTCAAATTCACCTTTTTAGAAAACCCAAACTTAAAAGACACTTTCCTCCCTTTTTTAAAATTAA
>VWZK01018005.1:0-16200 GCA_013396935.1 Baryphthengus martii
AAACTGGATTTTTGGCCAGACTCCGGGGCTGTACCTGTTCTGCCAGGGCTGTGCAGACGCCTGTCACACAGCTCTGCGCCTCTTTGTTTTTCTAAGTAGCTTAGGAGGAGAAAACAGGAGTAAAAAAGGAGTGTCCTCCTGTTTAAATGCATGCCAGTTAAACCCTATAAACATCTGCTTATTATAAGGTATAATTTCCTTGGCTTACGAACGCTTTAAAGCACAGTTCTGACCGGGGATGCTTTTCTGGTAATGACCCTTATGCAAATACCTTCTGTTCAATTAATTCAAATTCTTCTTGGCTCCCTTTATTCCCCAGTACTACGAAATGTCGTACGGTTTGAATATTGAAATGCACAAACAGGTGAGTAATTTAAAATGGGGAGGTGGTTGCTGGTGGCGGTGGGGGAAACGCTGGTTGGTTGGGTTGATTGATTGATTGATCTCCTGTTGCCCTTTTCTCAACCTGCGATACAATAACCCCCGATTGCACTCGACGGTGGGGGGGTGAGCGCTGAAGTCAGGGATGTGACTCAAGGTGAGATCTCCCAGTTCCACCGGGAGCTGGTGGGGGTTTGGTGTGGGGTGTTTTGGGTTTTTTTTGGCTTGTATTCAGGAGAAACTTCGATTTTATTTTTTTTTTTGAGTAGATTGTTTACAAGAAGCGATGAGAACAGCCTTGCTTTCCACGCTGGGAGCTGGCTACCTGGAATAGCGTGTTCCCAGTGCTTAGAAAATACTCTTATCTCCTGCGTTTTTCCTCTGGTTTTGTTGTCGGTACAACGCGACTGTTTCTAAGGTCATACCCCTGATACTCGCCGTGCTGTAGCGTGAGACTTAGAAGGGAATTATCTTCGGGGATACCGATATCTTGCGGCGTGTTGCTCAATGTCACGGATTTGTCTTTGCATCTGGAAAATGAAGCAATGTTTGGTGGTAGTTTTTTTTTTTTCTTTCCCCTCTTCGGTCTCCTCTAATATGTAACTTGCCTGAAGGAAAAATATAGAAGGCCGGAGCAGAATGTGGTGTGCTACCTTGATAAGATTATAGTTAAAGAGCCTAAAGGCTGGGCACATGATGGTAAAACTTAAAGGAATAAAGTTATTATTGAGATTAGACCTGATTATTTGTGCTGCTGCTGCTTTACTGGTTTTAGAAGTAGTTCTAATTAAGAACTTAAGGCAGATAGAAGCTGACATCAACTTTGCCACTCGCAAATCGGCCCCGTTCCGCTCCGGAGCGGTTTTGCTCGCCCTCCGAAGTAAGCAAGTGGTTGTTGGGTGATGAAATTCGGAGCGGCGTGCCCCGTGAGTCCGCCTCTCCTCCGCTCCCTGCGCACTTCCCTTTAGCTTTCGGGGACGTAGTCACAGGGGAACGAAAATAATTACTGCTTAGTCTTCAGGTTTTTTTCAAAAATATCTTCTTCCACGCAGATAATCCCGACTTCTTTCTGTTCGTTGCTTCTGCCTGGACAAAAACATCCTTATGGGGAGCCTGGGGGGGCTGCGTGGGAGCCCTGCTCCCCCCCGCCCAGGGCACCCTGGGGGTACGTGGGGCTGGCGTCCGGCTCGGGGAGACCTCAGGCACGGTTTGGGGTGCTCGGAATGGCACCTGAATGCAGAATGGTGTTTTTGCTGGGGCCTGCGGTGGCCTCCTGACGAGGAGCCCGTCTCCCATCTTGCCCGTGTCCAGAGGGACACGGATCCTCCGGCCTCTTCGGGAATGCTCTTTGGGAATGTGAGTGCAGGCAGCTTTCGGGAGAGGGATCACCTCCCACCACCCGGTCGCTCGGTGTTGATTATCTTCGCTCTGGGAGACGCTGAAGCGATCGGGCCAAGATGTGGAGCTTTTTCTTTCAGTTGAAGCTTCGGAAGCAATCGCGGTGCGTTTCCCGCCGGCGCAACCCCCAAAAAACCCTAATCCGAGAGGTTTTGCGCCGTGGGATGAGCGTCAGGGCTGGGGGGAGGCGAGAGCCCGTCGTGGGACGGCCGAGGCGCCCCACCCTCCGCTCCCATCGCACGGCGTGACCGCGTAGCGTTGTCCTCCTGGCGAGGCGAAGCGTCCGGATGCGATTTCCGAGGGTCGCCGAGGAGGAACCTCCAGTTCGTCCGTGGGTTTGGAGCGGACGGAGCCTCCGCTGCCCTTTCCCCACCCGTCTTCCGTGGGGTTGGCCGTTCCCGCGTGGTCGGCGCGACTTTGCCGCGAGCTTCGCCGCGCTCTCGACTCGCCGGATGAGTTCTTGGCCCGCTGATTCCCAGCGTCGCCCCCCTCCCGCTCCGAGAGTTGTTCCCGGTGACATGTGCTGCGTGCCGAGCGAGCGGGGCGCTGGGGGAACTTTGGGGAGCTGAAGCCGTCTCCTCGTTTAATTGACAGCAGCGGGCACGGTTGGTGCTGGAGGCCAAACGAAGCGACTCCCGGCGCGCTTCCAGGCGAAAATGGGGCGGGATGGGAGAACTGGTGCTTGCTGGAGGATTCCCCCCCCCCTTTATTATTATTTTTTTTTTTTGGGGTGCAGCATCCCCCCTAAAAAGCATCTCGTCCGCTAATTGCGACGTGGTCCTGCCTGCAGCTGGTTGAGGGTGGCTGGTCCTGAACAAACAAGTTTATCAGCTGACCTGTTTAGCGGTTGACTTGTGTTTATCTGCACACAATCAAGTAGACTGAAGTGCTTGAATTATTCATGCGGTGTCCTGCCCTCCAGACTTGACTGCTTGTGATTACATCTGCTTGAGACAAACATTGATGGATACTTCATCTTTAAGCAAAAGGGGATTGTCTGTCTGTGGGCTTATATAACAGATTATCTCTTCTACGCTGAATATTAAGTGTGTGCATATGCGGCCCCGGCGGGTGGGTTTTATTTTATTTTATTTATTTATTTGTGGTGTGGTTTTTTTTTTTTCTTCCTCCTTTTCCTTTCTTCTCATTTTGTTTCTTGTTAAGGGAGAGGGGAAAGGAGGGGGGGAAAAAAAAAAGTAGTTTCATAAACAACTTCCATATGCAAGGAAATATTTAGGAAGTGACTACCCACTTTGTTGCCTATAAGGCAGTGAATTGCTCCTTGCAGCAGTTTTCCTGCTGAATGAAGCTCGTTCTTTCTTGGCTTCTCTGAAACCTTCAGGAGTTTTGTTTTTAAATCTGAGTAAAACTCTTCTTTTTTTTTTTTTTAAGGTTAATTGATTTTTTACAAAAGAAACTTGTGTTCCCCCGTTGGGTGGTTTTTTTTTTGTTGATTTTTTTTTTGTGCATTGTTTTTGTTCAGATCTCTGGAGATAATCGGAGGGAATAACGATTCTGAAAGAAAAAAAACTAATTTTGTGAGGGGAAACGGGACACCTTGGAGGGGAGAACCTTTGTGCTGGTTGTTTTTTTGGGTTTTTTTGTCTGCTTTTTATGGCTGAGAACTCTCCACATAAGCACTTCTTGTTTTCCTGCTTAAACACTTAATGCTTGGAACGAACCTAGACCCTCCTGACACTTCCAGGGGAAGGGAACCCATGGGGTAGTTTGGGGTTTGGTTTGGTTTTTTTTTTTAGCCTTTCTGGAATATTCCAAGAACACAATATACTTTCCGTCATGCTCGTTAGCAAGGAGTGCCAGGTAGTAATTTGCTAAATACTTCAGAAACCGAGCAATTTGTTAGTGTGATACTCTGCGCTCTCCTACGGTGGAAGGGTCTCGCTGTCAGCCAGCTTCACCTCTCCCTCCCCATGGCTTCGCCGGAGGTTTTGGGGGTCCGGGGTGCGTTTTGGGGGTCTCGACTGAGCTCCGAGCCCTCCCCCTTCCTCCCAGCCTTGATAATTCTGTAATGAGGGGTTGTGACCCTCCCCTCCACACCCCCTCCCTGAATTTAATTCTCATCAGCCGAGCTCTCCACTTTGCTAATAACGATAGCAGCCACAAATAGCTTTCAACATGCCATTGACAGCCTGGTTGGAGAGAGCACTTGAAATAGTGGTAGACAGCTGAAAGTACCCATAATTGTGCGCCGGAGTGAGAACCACACTGCTCAAGGGCCTTATTTTCATGTGCTTAAAGAGACAATATCCTGGTTTCAACAAATGCTTCTGGTGCTTCACCGCTGGTGTGATTTACTCCTTGCTTTTCTCCCGACGGTTCCCGCCGCCCTCTTCCAGGGCTGAGGGGTGTAGGGGCCTGGGGTGGTGGGAAGGAGGGTTGTGATGGGTCTGGACCCATCTCGGTGGCGGCGTCGGAGGCGAGTATGTGTGTGTGGAGGTGGTTTTGGAGCTAAGGAGGAAGCTGGGGGCTTGCAGGTGGGTGCTTCTCCCCAGGAGCCTTGTGGGAACCATGGGGTGATGGTGATGCCCGCCATGTTCCTGCATCCTGTAGACCGTCCACTGGGGCAACCCTACCAATCCTGCTGCTCTGGGGGTGGTGGAAAGGCTCTGTGATGTTTTGAGGGAGTTTTCAAGAGGAGGAAGGGCTGAAGGAGCGATGCTGTGAGTTCGGCCCCTTGTCTCCAGCCTCCATCCCGCTGATCAAATCGATGATCAAGGACAGGTTGGAGTTTGGTCTGGTGTGAGATCTTCTGAGACGGCCTGGTCTGGTGCACTGGTGTGATTCACTTCAAACCCATGTAGGTTTATGGAGGATCCATCCTGCTCGGAGTGCAGGTGCTTCACGTTGGGTGTCCGGGAACGCTGAAGGTGCTCCCCACAGAGAGGTGACTGTGGGGTTGGTTTCTACAAACCCTTCCATCCCCAGAGCCTGGCTGAGCCCCAAAGCCTCCTGAGCTCTGGGAACCCAAGAGGAGTTTGGGTTCAGTCCTGTGCCCTCAGGATCCTGCTCAGAGGTGCTAGGATCAGCCCAGGGACATGACCCTCGGGGCAGCAGCGGGGCTGGGACAGCCCTGCAGCTCCTTTTTGCTTTCTCGGCGAAGGTCAAGGTTGACCCCAGGAGCATCTCCATTACCCAGAGCAGTATCTACAGGGTGTCACGCCGGGGTACGGGGCTCTCTCCGCACCCTCTTGGCCCTGGATCGAGACTTCAACTGATTTGTTTACTCCTTCCAGCTCCCACAACTGACAGGGAGTTATTTTGAAACTTCCCTCTGCCAGGTCCAGGTGTGAAGATGAGAGGATGAGGAGCTGGGGCTGCTGGGGAGAGCCAGGCGGCAGGGATTTAACACCATGCCGCCGCCCGAGCCCCTGCCCCGGCTCTTGACTCGGCTCCAGCGTTCGCTCTCCTTGCCCCGAAGCGCTCCGAGCGCTGGTAAGAAGCTCTGGCCATTTTAAGACCCCGCAGCCTGTGGCCGAACGCTCGACCTCTTGATTTATAACCGGTGCAAATGTTTGCTCTGATTTCCCTGCTCGCCGAACGCCAGCCCAGCAGCGGTTTCTGGCCTCGCCACGGGTCGGGTTCCTGGAGGGGCAAGGGGGCGGTGGGGGATTAATCGGGATTTCAGGTCCTCCTGACTCGCTGCCCTTTTTAATGAGCCACCGTCAACCTCTCAGAATCCTGGTGTGGTGGGGACTGGAAGGTCCCTCTGGAGCTCCTCTGGTGCCACCCCCCTGCTCCAGCAGGGTCACCCAGAGCAGGGGGCCCAGCAGCGCAGGGTCCAGGCACCTTTGGAATCTCTCCAGAGAAGGAGACTCCCCAAGCTCTCTGGGCAGCCTGGGCCAGGCTCCACCACCCTCCGGGTGAGCTCCCGTGGGTGCTGGGTGCTACTCCTTGGGGTGCTCTATGCAGTCCCCCCCCAGCCCTGTCCCGCTCATTTATCCAGGGCGGGTTTGCAGCCCCCACCCCAATACTGTGGTCCAGCGAAGATGCGGGATGGCGGGGAGGGGATGCGGAGGCTGCCATTGCCATGGCAACCCACGGCTGGAACGGAGGTTTTTCTTGGCAGGAGCAGCTCAGGGGGCTCTGCTGCTCTGGGGCGAGGTGATGAATGAGCCCTGTTATGGGGAAGGCGTCGGGCATGAAACCCACCCCTGTTCCCCCGCGCGCCGGAGGATCCCCTTTTGCTCCCGGTTAAACTTTTAATGGGGACGACTGGAGTTTAGTATGCTGAGGACTGGGAAAAGTTTAAAGTGAGCAAATATTTAAAGATGATTGAATCTCATGTTAACAGGAAACCTCGCGGTTGTAAACATAATATTTTGGACATCTAATATCTTCTCGCTTGCGGAATCCCACGTGGGAAGCCTCTCTCTTTTTGCAGAGCGCAAAGTGCTGGGGTTTTTTTGTTGTGTGTGTTTGTTTTTTTTTTTCTTCTTCAAATCTTTGGAGTCTGGGACAGAATTGGATCAAAATGTGAAGGCAACGGGGTCGTCGTGCATCTTGTTTTGTCCAGATCATGTCAGTGCTTGGGGGAAAAACCAGCACCTTCCCTCCCTCCTTTGCAGAGGTGACCTCTTCGGATACTGATTTTTTTATTATTTTTTTTTCTTTACATCTAAATGACCTTTGTGACCCGCAGCCAGAGGGGCTCCTCGTCCTGGCAGCGCTGTTTTCACCTCCAACAAGGATTGAATTTATTCTAGAATTTCTCAGGGACTGGCAAGGAGGAGCTCGTGGGACAAGCGGCCGTGCCGGAGCAGCCGGGCGCTTGTTGTGTCCAGAACCCGATAGGTTCCATCTGATGGAATAAATACTTAATGGAGCCACCGTTTATATATAATCTAATCGATGCCAACTCGCTGCCAAAAAGGCCTTTTAAAGAGGTTTACCTATCGCTGAGCAACGCGCGGGGCGGGTGTCGGTGGCACCGCTGCCTCTTTAAACGGCCGGCGGCACCCGGGATGCCAACCCGCACTCCTACACCGCGCTCCTTCGGGTGCGGCACCGTGGCCAGGCTGGATTTTTTGGGCATTTTTAACTTTTCGCCCAATTTTGTGGGCGATGGGCATGTTTAAAAACCTGTCTCGGGTACTGAGCCCTTTGCTTTGGGTGTGGATATTGCGAATATTGTGCCTGACATCCTCGCTTTTGGGGTCTGTGATGATCCAGCGTCGCATCCTCGCTGTTGGATCTGTGACGATCCAGCCCCAAATCCCTGCTCTTGGGTCTGTGATGATCCCAGTAGCTGCAGCCAAGGTACCCAAGACCAAATGGTCATCGCTTCCAGACGCCTTATCTGCCCGCCGCGTGCCAGCACCTTCCCCTGACCCCTGGCAGGGCTAAGAAAAGCAGCAGGTGTAACGCGATCGGAAAAGCCGTCGGTCAGAAATATCCCCGTTGGCTTTGGAGCCGAAATCGTCGATGCCGACTCGAAGGTGCCGCGGGGAGCCCTCGTGGCAGGTCCTCGAGCGATGGGGGCCGTGGATTCTCTGGGAGGTGGTTTCCTCGGTGGGTGGGAGGCTCTTCTGGGGCGGATGGAGGTTCTTCTGGCATCTCCTTGCTTGTGGTCATCCTGGGACACGGTGGTTGAGCTTCTTGACTTAGTTTTAGAGTCACACCAGCGTGCTGGGAGTGATCTGGGGAGCACACGAGGGGTGGCTGCCGGCCGGCTCGGGGAGGAGGCACTTTGCCAATGGGGAGGTTGGAACCAGACCCGGTTAATCACTTGTGTTATTGATAACGAGCTGCTCAGGGCTGTCGGAAGGAATTTCTGGGCGTTTGATTCCCTGCCAGGGCTCGGCTCCGGCCGTTGTTGCGGCGCTGAATTCTCGCGGCTGCTCGGGCCGTGTTTGAGTTGGACCAAAAGCTGTTTTAACAGCTGCCTGGGCCGCGGAGCAGCCGGTGTTAACTCTTGGGAGCCGGGCAGAGACCGTCCCGGCAGCTTCCTGTGCCGAGCCGGAGCATCCGTGGGGCTTGGGGCAGTATGGCACCTCCTGGTGCTGGGCTGCCTGCTCACCCCAGACGTGAGCTTACCCTGTCACTGGGTTGGGGGAGCCCCCGGAACTAGCCCAGGCTGGGGGTGAAGGGTCAAGAGCAGCCCTTGGAGACGGATTTGGGGATACTGGGGACGAGGAGCTGGAGCTGAGGCGGCCCCATGTGCTCGCAGCCCAGCAGCCCCTGGCCCCCTGGGCTCATCCCCAGCAGCGTGGGCAGCAGGGCCAGGGGGGGATCCTACCCCTCTGCTCCCAGGGCTCTGGGGAGACCCCCCCTGCAGGGCTGGCTCCAGCTCGGGAGTCCTCAGCCCAGGAGAGACAGGGAGCTGTTGGAGTGGGGCCGGAGGAGCCCCAGCGATGCTGTGGGAGGGCTGGAACCCTCTGCTGGGAGGCCAGGCTGGCAGAGTTGGGCTTGGGCAGCCTGGAGAAGAGAAGGCTCCAAGGAGACCTTCTGGGGGCCTTTTAGGGCTTCCAGGGGCCTGTCCAAAAGATGGGGACGGACTTTGGAGCAGGGCCTGTTGGGACAGGACAAGGGGGGATGGGTTGAAATGAAAAGATGAGACCGAAGGGAGAAATTGTTGGTGCTGAGGGTGGTGAGAGCCTGGCCCAGGTTGCCCCGAGAGGTGGTGGCTGCCCCATCCCTGGCCCCATTGCAGGGGAGGTTGGATGGGGCTCTGAGCAACCTGCTCCAGTTGCAGATGTCCCTGCTCCCTGCAGGGGGGTTGCACCAGATGAGCTTGGAAGGTCCCTTCCCACCCAAACCAGGCTGTTTCTGTGTGCTGGGGTTATCACTCAAGGGGAACATTATTCCCAGTTAATGGAGATGTTGCAGAAACCACAGTTTGGCAGCATCGGTTTGTGGTCGAGCTGACGGGTGCGAATGGTGACGGGTGAAGTTTCCTGAGTGCGACGTGCGGATGGCGAAAGGAACTCGAACGGCTTTGGTTTGGGGTGGGGAAGGACCTTGAGGGTGCTGAGATCAGAGCAAACACCCACCAGCCCTCGCCCTTGACCCAACGCTCGCCTCGCGGTGTGCGTTATCCGAGGGTTCTTCTGAAGAACCTCAATGCTCGCAAATAAACACCTGGAGTGGAAAGTGAGGACGTGGGGCTGGATTTTACATCATCGGGTCTCTTTGGAGAGCAGCAGCATCCTACTCCAAAGGAAGAGAAGCTGGGCTTAGTACCCAGACACCTTTTCGTGCAGCCAGGGAAGTCCAGGCTGGTGTGAAGCTGCTGGGACTGGTCCGTGATACTTAATCCTGTGACGGGAAGGGGACCAAAGCGTCCCAAGGGTGCAGGGCCGTGTCCCTGCGCTGGTGAGCTCAGAACATCTACAGAGGTGCTTTTGGGACCTCTTGGGAGTTGCTGCTTCCGACTGCGATGGGGATGGGATGTACAGGAGGGGACGCTGCTGCCAGGAAGCCTCGTGCGATCCGTGGGAGGTTGCTTGGTACTGACTGTTGCTTTTTCTTCTTCTTCTCTTTTTTTTTTTTTTTTTCCAGACAGAAATAGCTAAAAGACTGAACACAATTTTAGCCCAGATCATGCCTTTTCTGTCACAAGAGGTAAGGACTTTTTCACACCCCAGGTGCTGCTTCTCCTGGGGGATTTCCACTGGGGAGTCCTATGAGGGGACATGAACCTTTTCCCACCAAGCCCATCATCTGGGGGTGTGGAGCTACTCTGGGGTGTCCCATGAGGAGCACAGCTCAGATCCTCCTCTGTGTGTCTGTTGCAAAACCCTCGGGGTACGGGAGGGATGGACTCCATGGGAGGCTTTGCTTGGCCATGGTTGGATGGGGCTTTGAGCAGCCTGCTCTAGTGGGAGGTGTCCCTGCCCTTGGTAGGGGCTTGGAACTGGATGATCCTTAAGGTCCCTTCCAACCCAAATCATTCTGGGATTCTGTGCGGATCTGCAGTGAGTCTGGGGAGCTAAAAGGAGTTGTGCCATGATCTGGGGAGGTCCTCCCAGGCTACAAAATACCGATGTAAAAGAAGGAAGAGGTGACCGTCTCTAGAGGGGAGGGTCTCCTCTTGGTGGCCCCGTACCTGGCTCTGACCCGGTTGTGTCCCTCTGTCCCCGCAGCACCAACAGCAAGTCGCACAGGCTGTTGAGCGTGCCAAGCAAGTGACCATGACGGAGTTGAATGCTATCATCGGGGTACGTGGACTTCCCAATCTGCCTCTCACCGTGTGTATACCCCTTTTATTCCTATCATTTACCATAACCAGAGGCAATCCTGCGCTCAGGAGGGGGTGAGGGTGGCTCACAGCCCCTCCCCGGCCGTCCCACAGCTCCCTCAAAACTGCCAAAGCTCCCCCAGTCCAACATTGAACAAGATGGGAGGTGGCAACCAAAACTCCAGCAGCCCGGTCCCCCTCCCCAGGCGCTCATGCGGCGCCGGGAGCCTCCACCGGCCAAAGTGAGATGTTCTCCGTGATACTGGGAAGCGTTTGGGGAGCCGGGTGCCCGGCAGCTCTCCCGGAACCCCCTGAGCCCAGGCGTGTCTCTGCGTGTGCTGTTGATGTGAAATGTGCTGTAAACTTGCCGGAGTTGTTGTTCCATGCATTGATTTTTTTTACCCGTTCCCGTCTTACCAGGCTCTTTCTACCTCTTTACTTTTTTTTTTTTAAAGACTTAATGATTTTTGTCGTCTCTTTAATTGATGTAACGGCCTCAGTCCTGCAGCAAACGTGCTGTGTTGGAGCTCCTGAACCTCTGGGATGTCACCATCCCCAACCAAGTGGCTCCGGAGCTCCTCTGGGTTTTGGTGTTTGTTTTCTTTTTTGAAAAAAAAAGCAAAACCCAAACAAACTTATTTTTATTTATTTATTCGGAGTAACCCTTTGCACTTCTTTCTTAAGCTACAAGGATCTTTGCGATTCTCCGCCTTTAACTTGCCGTTATGTGCAATTTTTTTTGGTTTTGTGGGTGGGGCCAAGTGTAGAAATGTGCTCAGGGCTGAGAAAAACCCTCATGCCATGGGTAGCTTTTTGGGGGAGGAAGAGTCCCGGGCTGCGGGATCCCCTCTGGACGGGGTCCCGTGCTGAGGTGACAGGCAGTGACACATCTACCCGCTCTCCTGCCTGCACCTCGTCCCTTCCCAGCAAACTGGGAGGTAACTGGTGGCAGAGGCAGCCAGAGGCTGGGCTTGGCTGAGCCGCAGGGAGCTGCGGGAGGCAGCTATCGGAATTCAATTAAGGTAAACGAGCGGGGGCCCGTGACCCCCATTTTCAAGGTAATTGCTTCCCGGGCTCAGAGCGAGTGTCAGCCCCGGCATTAAGCAGCCGGGCGTTTAATCGCTTCGCCTGACGAACTTGGAGGAGGCGGCAGCGAGGAGCAGGATGGGCGGCGAGGAGCATCTCCCCTCGGCGGCGGCGGGGGGTCCTGCGATGCCCCGCGCTGGGGTGGGCGTAGAGCTCGTCTGGAGCTGCTGTGGGTCACTGACCTGTGCTCCAAGGTGGCTGCTGCACCTGCCCTGGTGCTCCCCGAGGTGTGAAACCAAGAGAGATTTGATTTTTTTTTTTTGTTTAATTATTTTTTCAATTTACTTTTTTTTTCCCCCCAACAAAGGGAATTTCTCCCTGGTTTGTTATTGTAGGGTTGCTCGCCTGGGGCAGATCCCTTAGGTTTTGTTTGCTTTTCTCGAGTGGAAGCACCTGCCCTGGCACCCCTGCTGTGGCTCCCCTGTCCCTGGCCGTGCCCCGCAGTGAGGTGAGACCGCTGTAAACTGCCCCAGCATCTCGTTCTGCAGGGGCTGCAAACAAACCCCCTCCGTGCACCAAATCATTCCATTATTTATTTATTTTTTTTGCCCCTTTTGAGGTCAAGAACTGTTAATTTTATGCATCTAGGCCGTTGTCTCCCAGTTCCTCTGCTTCAGGCTTCTGTGAAATTGAGCCCTTGATTTGGTTCTAGCTCTGGAAATGATTAGACTACTTTACTAAATTTAAACGCAAGTGGTGAACTTAAGTGGTGAACCATTAAATCGGTTAACAAAGGCATGAAGCATGATGTACATAATCCAATTAAAAACAACTCTGCGTACGAGAGATTTCCTTGCCAGCCTCGCTCGTAAATTTGTAACCTCCTTCGTATCTTCACCAAATTTATCTGGCGCTTCCTGCGGGGACCCCAGGAGGACGACGTCTTGGTGTCGACGCTTCTCCAGCCGGCTGCTTTTGGGGCTGGGTGGTAGCGGTGTCCCCCCTGTCACCTGAGGATGGGTTTGCAGCACCTATGGGTTGATGTCCTGGGCTCTTCAGGGAGCTCCAGCCGGTTTGGGGTCCTCCCGGCAGATGAGAAGCCCCAGCGCAGCATCCTGAGCGAATCTGAGCTTGCCCATCAGCTTGGACACGCTGCAGAGATGTCAAGGAGGTCCCTGGCCCTGGAGGGCCGCCCCAAGTCCTCGATGCGTCCGTGGCTGTGTCGGGCAGGACCCTGATCCCGCTTGGAGGTGGACGTTCTGTGTTGTCTCTGCTGTCAGCTGAAGTTTGGGGCACCCGCCTGGGGTTTTTTTGGGTAGTGGAGGTGGCCAAAGTGCTCCTGCAGCCTTCTCTCCCCCAGGGTGTTCACAACAAGCCTCCATGGGATGTGTGTTTGTTTTTTTTTTTTTTTAAAAAACAGCCCACTTTCAAGGAAGGGAATAAGGGGCAGGGGAGGGAAGGCGGCCTTTTCGGCAGAGAAGACACCGAGCGAGCAAAATCGCTGCATCCCTTCGCGCCGCCGAGTCCCGGCTGGGTTTTATTCTCTTCCACGGAGTCTCCAGGACGTGATTCCCGAGCGCTGCGCAGGAGTGAGGAGCATCCACTGCTTCCTGGGCCAGGAAGGATGGTGGAGATGCCTGTGGGGAGCTACAAGTGGAGCCTGGGGGACCCTCCAGCACCTTGACCTGCCGTGAGGTTGTGCACTGAACTCAGCAACTCGTCATCTTCTGCCGTGGGAGTGATTTGACGGGGATATGGCTCCTTCCAGCGGTGCCAGGATGGAGATCTGCAGCCCTGAGGTGGGATCTACCCCATGGAGCTATGGGCAGCCCAACACCGGACACAGGGATGAGGCTTCAAACCAGGGTTACCCAGCGAGGAGATTTTTTTTTTTTTGTCTAAGTGGATTCTGCTCGTCGGTTCCTGCCTGACAAGGAGGAGAAAATCACCTTTAAACGCTATCACAGTGGGATGTTGTGTCTTGACACTCGTTTCCACTCCCTGCATCGGAGCAGGGGGAGCTCAGACCCCGCAGGGCCGGTTCCCCACAGCTTCCTGAGACGTTGGATGGATGTATTTGGTGGTGGCTTTAAAAAAAACAAGAGGCCAGAACTCAGCGTTTTTCTGCTTCCATGGTGATTCTTCCTGCCTTGCCCCATGTGGGTGCTGCTGCAGTTGCTGCTGGTGGAGCTACATTGTCCCGTGGGGCCATGTCCCCCACCGATGTCACTGGGTTGGAGTGTTGCTGCCTGGACCCAGGGTGCCCACGAGACCGTGTCCTCCTCCTGGGGCTCCTGCTGCTGCTGGGGTTGGTCACCCCAGGGTGGAAAGCTCCGGGGAGGAGCGTTGTGCAGCGCAGGTGTTTCTGCCCGCCGTGGAAACTGGAGGTAAAGGATTGGATCTTGGTGTGTTCCAGCCCTGAGGTGATGGGCACCACTGGAAAACCTGCAGGAGAGGAGCTGGAAATCCGTTGGGGACCATTCTCCTGGCCGATGATGCTCTGATACAACGGCCAGCTCCAAATGGGTGGAAATCCTGTGAGATTGGGACCATAAAGAACTTCATTGATTTCAGCAAGAGCCGAGGCTCCGTTCCTCTGGCTTTGGTGTCAGAGGCACTGATCTCGCTGCGTGGCCAGGAGGCAGCAACTACTGGGCAGAACCCCCTGGGGCTGGGGACCCCCTCCTGAGGCTGGGGACCCCCTGCAGCGAGCCGTGCTGCTCCCCCAACCCTGGCAGCAAGCTGATCTTGCATGCACCATCCTGGGGCCACTTCAAATGGAGGTTCTGAGGATGCTTCCCTTCCTCTGCCCTGTGGATGGAGCAGCCCAGCAGAAGCCAAAAAAGCTTCTTTTGAGGACACCACGATTTATGTTCTGCCTCTTAACAGCACTGCAGAGGCCTTAATTGCCTTCTCAATTTGGCTTCTGCCACGGCCGAGACCTCTGCGCTGCCTGGAAGAAGCTGCGTTTTAAGATAATGCATCTTCTCTGCCTTGAAACTGCAGCTCCTGCCTCTCAGCCCTGACCCCAGGGAGGGAATTTCCCTCTTCCTCTCCTCCCCCCAAGGCTTAGAAAACCAGAGCTGGGCAGGTGTGGGTGGCCCACCCGCTTCCCCTGCACCCAGCCTGAGGCTGCTGGGTCCCGCCGTGCCCGTCGGCACGTGGCAGCGACTCACCCCTTCCTGTCACCCCCTAAAATAGGTCCTGGGACGTGGGTGGAACTGATGTTTGCCCCGGAAGATGTGGCCTCCGTGCAGGTTGGGTGGTGGCGTTTTTTTCTGAAAAGCTGCATCTTGGTTTCCTCCAGCTGGGCTGGGGGGTGTTTGTGGGGTGCCAGGGATGCCCTCACCCTCGCTGGGTCCGTGGGTCGGTGGCTTTGCAGAGCCTCTTGCTGTACCACGGGCCCCTGGAGGGCACTGAATTTGCTCAAGGGTGGGAGGAAGACTTTTGAAATGTGCTTTCTACGTGTTTTGGGGTTGACCAGTGGTCTGTGCAAAGCCAGGTGTGGGACCGCTCGGGTTAAACCCTCTTCTCCCGCTTTCCCAGCGTGTTTTGTGAGCTGTGGGTTGTGTCCCAGCGACTGGTGCTGCTCTGCTGGGGTGTCAGCCCTCCCCATACCTCCTCTGCTGGGCTGTATAGAGTCATAAAATCTTTAAGGTTGGGAAAAAACTCCAAGATCATCAAGTCCAACCTTCCACTCCAGACCTCCTGTGCTTTGAAGTGCTGGGAAAGACATACTGGAAATTTCCTTGGTGGAAATGTTGGAAGTGTCGAGTCTTTTGTAGCTGGGAGGTATTTTTGGTGTGTTCGTGCTGCTGGGGGTTGGGCTGAGCCGTGTTGTGATGGTACTGGCAGCAGCCTGAGCCCCTCTGAACTTTGCAGGAAGGGCCTTTGATGGCTTTTTGGGGTGCCCTGTGCAGGGATGGAGCATCAGTGGGGTGTCTGCTCCCTGTGCCGTGGGATCCTTGTTAGAAAACTGCTCGGTCTAGTGACAACTTCTGTGCTTGGTGGCACCAGGAAGGGAGAAAATGTGATCTGAGCTGGTTGTGGAGACCCAGGCAAGGTGTGGGGGGGTCTCTGCTGCAGCTCTGGTGTGTGTTGTCCCGCCCCGCCATGATTCCCACTGGAATTTGGTTGCCCAAGTGCGACTTTCACCAGCAACAAACTGGGTGCTGCTGGAGGTGGCACTGGGTGCAGGCAGGAGGGTGGGAAACACGAGTGCCGGACTCTGAGACCCTCCTGCCCGCACTTCTGGTGTCCTTGGGGTGGAGAAGCCGCAGGAGCAGTGGCCTCTGGGGCTCTAGGAAGTGCCACCACCGAGGACACGCTGTCGATCGATAGCAGCTCTGCTGGCAGCTTGTTTTCCAGGCTGTATTGGAAGTAGAGACATGGAGGGGGTGTTTAACTTTCTCCCTGGCTTTCCCCAAAGCTCTAGACCAAGGAGGTGATCCCATGGCTGCGTACTGCGATGGCTTGGACTCCCAGCTCCCCAAAACCCTGGGGAGATGGGGAGCAGCCAGAGCATCCTGCACCCTCCCAGTCAGGCTGCAGCCACCCACCTGGGTGCTGGGGGTGCTGGTACCCAACCCTGCACCTCGGGGAGAGGGTGCACCCGTGGCTCCCCCACTGCAGGGAGCACCCAGCCAATGTCACAGGGGGCTGGGAGCGGCAGGATGAGGCCAAGGTGCTGTGCAGGCATTTTTTCTTTTTCTTACCTTAAAGGTGGTCCTGAGCAAATAAGTAAAACTTATTATTTCTGAGGTAGCCTGGGAGGGTCCTGGGTGCTTGAGTTGTCCCTCTCTGGTCTGGGTTAGCAGCTGGTGCTCCAACCAGAGCTGCTTTCTGCATCTTGGGTGGTATTTCTCTTTTTTCTTTTTTTTTTTTTTTTGATGAATATCTACTAAAAAGCAAGACTAGCCAAGTCTGCAGCGATGACGTGAATTATTTCTGAATTAAGGATGACTCCAGCACTCTGGCCCGGGGTGTGTGCACCGTGCACACCCACCTGCCACCCACCCGTGTCCTGGGTGACTGCATCTGGGGGGAGGGTCCACACACAGGACACCCTCTGTCCCTCCTGCTAACGGGCCTTCTGCTTAACGAGGCTTCTCCTTCCAGGCAGCCGAGCGGGGCAGCTCCCTGGGGCGTCACCTCACGCCGGCCGTTACCCCTTCCCGGCGCCGCTCCGGATGCCTCGC
>VWZK01018009.1:0-16469 GCA_013396935.1 Baryphthengus martii
AACTCCAAGACAAAAATCAGTCCAAGACAACGAGTCATTTATCTTCGTCAAATTCCAAATGGTGTTACTGAAGCAGAAGTAATTTCGCTAGGTCTCCCTTTTGGCTAAGTAACCAACATCTTGATGATAAAAGGAAAAAGTCAGGTATGACGTTTTTGATGTTTTAGTTACAACAGCAAGGCTATGGTTCATGCTGTGACCCTTTTGGTACTACATTTGGCTGAAATGATTGCAACAATGTCGTAAGTATTTCATTGATACTCAAGATCTTAATATTTTCAAATGTGAAAGGATGTTGTGGTACTTATTTTATTAGTATACTTTTGGATTAAATAATGATCTGGCAACTTGTTAATAATATTGCTGAACCTTATATTCACCTTATGTAAGAATATATAGATAATAAAGAACTGCATTGGCATTATTGATGTCGACATATGTCTTGAAATAACCTGCCTGGCAAATTAACTAACATACATGTTAATTGTTTTTTAGTGTGAAATAAGTTGTTTAGGTTTTTTGTTAATCCTTTTAGATGTGACGGTGTAGTGCACATCATAAATAAACACTGAAATCCTAAAAGTAATAGGCATTACTATAAAAATTATCTATAGTACTGAGGTGGGTTAATAGAATGCACAGACTGATAGATGTTTAGTGTTCTGTTCCTACTTGTTCGAGCAGTATGTGTATCGGCTACCGATGTAATGATGCTTAGATTCAGAAATCTAATAAATTCTTCAGCAGTGTGATATTTTTAGCAGCATTTCTTACCATATGTCATTCTTGTTCCATCTCTTCTTTAATGACTTGTTATACTTACAATATAAAACCTTTTAAGAAAATCCACAGATCAAATCAAATATCCCCGTAAACACACACCAAATGCATTTTAATGCTGAGCAAATCACTACCGGCCTTTTACATGATATTTTTCTAGAGAGATTGGAATTTCGGAATAAATGATGCTTTGTTGCTTTGTTCTCTCCTGTAAACAATACAACACTGAAAACTGATGTGTATTTGTTGCAGGCATTTTTGGAAATGGCTTCTGAAGAAGCTGCTGCTGCTATGGTAAACTACTATACTCCTGCTACACCTTTACTCTGCAGTCAGCCTGTTTTTATTCAGTTTTCAAATTACAAAGAACTTAAGACTGACAATCCACCTAATCAGGCTGTAAGTACGATGTTTCTGTTTAACAGGATAGAATTGCACATGAGTTGTGTACTCATTTTGGCTAGGAAAGAATTAATTTTCTTCATAGTAGCTTGTGATACTCACATAGTGTCAAGGCCTTTTCTGCTTCTCAGACTGCTCTGCCCGTATGAAGAAGTTGAGAGGAGACACAGCTGGGTCAGCTGACCTCAACTGAGCAAAGGGATATCCCGTACCATATAATGTCATGCTCAGCAATAAAATCTGGAGGAGTAAGGAAGAAGAGGGGGGATATTCAGAATTAAGGCATTTTTCTTCTCAAGTAGCTGTCTGTGTGATGGAGCCCTGCTTTCCTGGTGATGGCTGAACACCTGCCAGTTGATGGGAACTAGCAAAGGAGTTTTTTTTGTTTTCCCTTGCTTGCACATTCAGCTTTTGCTTTACCTATTAAACTGTCTTTATCTCAACTCATGGGTTTTCTTGCTTTTACCTTTTCAATTCTCTTCCCTGACCTGCTCGGGGGAAGCGACTGAGCAGTTGTGTGTTCACTTAGCTGCTTATCACAACATTAGTAAATAAACAGACTGCTTACTGCTACACCAATAGTCAAATTCTGATAGGTACTTCTTTCTGTTGTTACTGTCCATAATATAGTATCAGAAATACTACAGAAACATACCACTCCAATTTTATATGCTTCTGGTTTTTTAAACATTTCTTCATGGATCTGTAGATGCTATCTGAAGAACACATGGAAGAGCAAACCCAACTGATATGTGATGAACAACTTTCTGCCCAAAAAGCAGCTCTTTTGAAACTTTTTACTTTATTAGATACAGATGTTGTTCTGAGAGGGCATGTAATCTGCAGCTTGTCAATCTGATAAATGTTACTTGCCTTTTTCACCATCCAAAATTGCTGGATCAGTTTCTTATTTGCAAAAATAAATAAACAAACAAGGGTTGTTTGTTTGGTTGATTTTTTTTAAAGGAAGTGGTATTTATAAATATATTAAGGGTGAGTGTCAGGAGGATGGAGCCAGGCTCTTCTCATTGATGTGCAGTGGTAGGACAAGGGGCAATGGGTGCAAACTGGAGCACAGGAGGCTTCATGTAAACATAAGGAAAAACTTTTTCACGGTGAGGGTGATGGAGCCTGGAACAGGTGTGGAGTCTCCTTCTCTGGAGACATTCAAAACCCGCCTGGATGTGTTCTTGTGTGGCCTGCCCTGGGTGATCCTGCTCTGGCAGAGGGGTTGAACTAGATGATCTTTTGAGGTCCCTTCCAACCCCTAACATTCTGTGATTCTGTGGTGTAAGACTCTCAGAAAAACTGTCCTTACACTTGCAAATAAGACTCCTTCTATCCATTTTTCAAGTATTTTCAACCCAGTGCAGGATACTTACTTTCTCCTATAAAACCAACATTGTCTACTTAAAAAAAAAAAAAATCTTTTTTTTTTTGCACATATGGCTCTTATATTTGAGTTTTATTTAAAATTTAGAGACCCTAGCAGAGCAGCTGAACACTACATTACTGTCCAGGTTCAGGGCTGAAGTACAGACTGTTTTGCAGGTTTACATGTTTCTGAAATTGGATAACTTCTTTAACATGTGCCATGTTTACTCCCTCTTCCAAGGAAGTAGTGTTACTGAGACATGACCTCAAGTCACAACACTACGTTTGGAAAGGAACATGTCTCCATTGTGCTCTCAGAGGTTTTCTGAAAACCATTTTGAGGAAAGCCCATCAAAAACAAGTTTAGAGACTTTCAAAGTCCCAGTGAGGCTGTTTGAAGAGTGAAATTTAAAGGTGCCTTTTTTTGTAGTTGATAGCTTGGCTCAGAAAAGAGTATGGTGTATGCCTTCAAACTTATCCCCAGCAAAACTTAGTTCCTGAAGACAGTGAAAACCGTAATAAAGCAGAGCAAATCTTTTTTGGCTCACTGACTGATTGTTAGTCTGTTACAATATTGTCATCGTATTGATCGGCTGGAAAATCTCTAGAATGACAAAAGCTTACTGAATCAAATCAAAATTGGCATTACAAAGTAGGAACAGTTTAACTGAAAAAGAGTCATAATTCTGTGAAAGTATTTCTTTTTTTAGGGGAGGGGAAATGGAAGGAAAAGGTATGACTTACCTGTTAATGTGGGTTTTGAATCAATCAGATAAAGGGAATATATTTTTTAAAAGTTGAATTTTAAATGTAGCTTGCATGCTTTTCTTTGTGAGGGAATTTTGTTTAGATATGAATAATTTGTGTGTAAGTTCATTGTGGTCTCTGCTGTGTCATGATTTCAGAGAGCCCAAGCTGCACTGCAAACTGTGACTGCTATGCAGTCTGGAAGCCTGGCTACTACAGGTGCTCCTTCTGGTGAAGTTGGGCCCTTTCCAGGTCAAGGTGCTGTTCTTCGAATCATTATTGAAAATCTTTTCTACCCTGTCACTTTAGAAGTGCTGCATCAGGTAAGGAGCATTGCTAAAAAAGTTAAAATCTCTTCCAATGTTACCATTTTAAATCCATTACCTTTTTTTTTTTTTTTTTTTAAAGTACGTGTGGATCCTTAATCATTTGAATGAGGATGACCATTTTAAAATGAGTTGTTGCAATTTAGTAATCTATGTTTAAATCAGCTTTGCACAAATATAAAATCAAAGTAAACAGAGCTTCTATGCCCGGATTTTCATATAGCCTTTTATTTCTTTCATTTCCTTGGTTTCTGTGAAAGCAGCAACAAACTCGAGATGTTATTTCTAATTCATGCCCGCATGATGAGTCAGTGAAATACTTACTGTTATGAATTTGTGGACCAATATTTTAACACTCTTTGTACTGAGTAACTTTTGTGATTTGGTTTATATTTTAGTCTTTTATATTCATTCTCATAATTCAATGGAAGTGATATGCAAATAGAGTTGCTTGGACAAAGTTTTTTGATTAATCATCAACTGTTAGAATGCTTTACTTTTAAGACTGTAATAGTGACAGCCTGTAGCTATGAAAGGTGTGACCATAACTCCTGCTAGGGAATGTGCTATGCTGTTGAGAACTGTAAGTTTAAAAACAATAACTTTACGAGGCTATTTCTTTGTGCCTGAAGGATTTGTCAGTACTTTTCTTAGATACTGAAAAGTATTTCCTGCTTGAAGCTTTTTTAATTACTAGTAAATTCATGCAATAAAAAACATGCCCCAAATATGAATTAATGAGATTTAAAATAATGGGGATGTTTTTGCAAGAACCTGCATTCCTGGAAGAAGACTTTTTCTGCTCTTCTAGCATCTCAAACAATAGTTGATAGTTACCAACACTTTATTTTTCCTCTTACTTCTTAATATTTCCTCTTTGCATCGCTCCTCAATGATACTGATCAACTAGTATAGTAGCCATCACTTTGATGTAGCAATTTGCCTCATCTAAACTTCTGTTCATTTCTCTGAGTATTTTTCACTCATTATTGAGTTCATGTAAATAACTGTGTGGTCAGAATAACCTGAGAACAAACTTCTGTGGTTATAGGAGCTGTACTAGTTAACTAGTGCAACAGCAATTCTTGGATCTATTCTTGTATGGAGTTTTTGTTTGTTTGTTTGCTTTACTAAGCAGGCAGTGGAAGAAGAGATTCATGCTAATTTACTATGATTAATGTTTACTCCAGTGCAGCAGAACTATGTTTTCGGTCTTTGACTTGCCCAATGACCCTCACTCTGCTTTCGCAATAGGTGTAGAAACTTAACCAATGTATGAAAAGGGAGCTTATTTGGAATCCTGTACAGGGGACAGTATCATGCAACCAAAGCAGCACTTTGTGCCTGAAGGCTACAATATAACATTACTTTGCAAGTGTGGTAAGGTCAATGGAAGTGAAAACTTTCACTGTGAGGTAGAACATCTTAAGGAATGCTAGTAGGCAAGCTGTCATCCAGAACTTTGATTGTATTTTGTAAGTTACAAGTGTTTTTTTGGAGTGCAATTCACCTTGAAATATTTCTCATGAGAAATAAAGTATTTTGCAGAAGCAAAGTTGATAGTGCAGTGGGTTTTAGGTTTAAAACCAAATAGGAATATATTTGATTTCATTATCTTAAAAACGTCTGTTTAGTCTTGTGGATAAATGTGGTAAAACATAAGGTCAGAAGCTGCATTTAGGCCTTTCTTAAAGCCAAGTGCTTTATAAACAGGAACTCAAAGGCTAGTTTTAAATTGCTGTGAGAGAGGTTTTGGTGTCTTTTTCTAAGACATTTAAACCGTTTGCAAAAGGTTAGGACAGCGTGTCTTGCATCCATGATGCTATGCCTAATACGCTGGCAAGAGATTCTTGTCCTTATCTCTGACCATTTTTTTTCCATTCCAGGCTTAATACCTACCAGGGCGCTCTGCTTTCCTGACTTCACGCTGATCCTGTCAGTTTGTTCTGAAATTGTCAGTACTTCCCAAACTCGCCTTTCCTTTTCCGGTGTTAATCTGGACACAGTTTTTCTGCACTTGCATGATGTGTCCTAGATATACTTTTGTCCTCATTCTTTGTGGCTTTGCCTTTGTATAGACACCTTCATGTAGTGCACACTCACACTTTGAGCGTATATCTGTTTAACTTCAATCTTTTAGGGTTTTTTTTCTGCAGTGCTTGCATTTGCAGTAAATCAAATACCATTCAATTGTAAATTAGAGGGGTAGATTGTAAACTTGATCTTTGTCTTGTTTCTTTCCTTTGTCTTCTACTTCGGACAGTGAGTCAAGATAATTAATTTGCAGACACATCAGCTATTTAAGATGTATTTTTTTGTCACCAGATTTGCAGAATTTGTTTAAGGTACAGAATGTAAAAGTGATTGCTTTGAAAAGGTGTTTACAGTTCCCATCTCAACTGATGTGAAAGTCCATTTCTCAGACCTCAACTTTGATTATCCAGAATTTCTCTGCAGACATTGGACAAGTGCCTGTTTGAGCTGGCCTTCCCTGTACTTTGTTGAACTATTGTTGCTAAATCTTTAAGGAAATTTTATTCTTTTCCCCCGTTTGTAGCCTGTTTGTAAATCTGTTTTTTTCACCTGAAACAAAACTCTGAGTTCAGTGAATTTCTATTCAGCTCTCACAAAAGAGATAATTTTCAGAAATTTGTACAAAGTACTAAATGCTAGGTTTTAGTGCATGAAATATTAGTTGATTCTGCAAGGCCATGTTTTTCCCTTCTCAGATTTTCTCTACATTTGGATTTGTCTTGAAGATTATCACTTTCACTAAAAGAAATCAATCCCAGGCTTTGCTCCAGTATGCTCATCCAGTGAATGCATATCATGCCAAACTGGTAAGTGTAGTGTGTGTAGTGTGTTCTGCCTGCCTATCCTCCTCCCTTCCTCATTGTAAATGGGGAACAACAGGGATAGCTTGATCATTAACTTTATGACTTATCATCATTCTAACACTCTTGCTGCACATGAATAACTTTGACATCCCTCATTAGATAAGAGGATAGCACTCTATCATCAACTGCATACATAAACATATAGCACATCCCCCAATACCTGCATCAGTCTACCAAAACAAAAATAAGAGCTATTAGTAGCAGTGAGTAACTCTAGTTGACCAAAAAGTCTCTTGCCTTTCAAACTAAGTGAAATATTTTCAGTGAGGTTCAACACTAAGAACAGTATAGTTAAATGCCTAGAGATTAGATTAATGTTTTGCATGTTTGAATATTAGTGAGAAATTCACGTTAATCAATATTTTCACCTTAATCTTCCTGATTTCAAATGAGCTGTACCCTGATATTTAAAATGCACATTCTCAGTGAAGAAGAAAAGCTGACATGCTTCAGGTGTATTTTCTGTGGTGGTTTAACCTTGGCTGGCTGCCAGATACCTACCAAGCTGCTCTCACTCCCCTTCCTCAGCCAGACTGTGGCGGAAAATAAGATGGAAAAGCTTATGGCTTGAAGTGAGGACAAGGAGGTTGCTCACCAGTTGCAATCGCAAGCATAATAAACTCATTTTAAGGAAGATTAATTTATTTCCAATTAAAAATGGAGTATGATAGTAAAGAACAAAAACAAAAGTAAAAACACCTTTCCTACACCTTTATTTCTTCCCAGGCTCAGCTTCACTCCCAACTGCTCTACCTCCTTCCCCAAGCAGGGAGATGGGGAATGGGTGTCGCAGTCAGTCCATGATGCTTTATCTCTGCCTCTCCTTCCTCCTCACACTGTTCCCCTGCTCCAGTGAGTGTCTTCCCCAGGGGATACAGTCCTTCGCAAACTACTCCAGCGTGAGTCGTTCCCACAGGCTGCAGTTGGGTATTTGCACTGTGACCTTCCACGAACTATAGGGAGACAACCTGCCTCACCATGATCATCTTTCGGGGAATCTCTGTTCCGATACTTGGTTCACCCCTTCCTCCCTTTCCTTTTCTGACCTAGGTGTCTACAGGACTGTTTCTCTCACGTGTTTCTCGTTCATCCCTCTCTCAGCTGTTGCACCATGGTTTTTTACCCTTTTGTAAACATGTTATCATAGAGGCACCAACAGTATTCTGAGTGGCTCTGCTCTGGGCTGCAGTAGATCTGTTTGTAGTCAGCTGGAACTTGCTCCATCGATCATGGGGTAGCCTCTGGTCTCTTCCCACAAAAAGATAGTAGGCCCCCTACTGCCAAAACCTTCTCATGTAAACCCAAATTTTATTTTTTTTTTTGAAACAACTTTTAGAATTAGTTTCCTTAAAATAGCTAAATATTTTAATTTCTAGAAAATATTGTTAATTTCTTTTGATAATTAAATACTGAGAGCTGAGATCTCAAATATTTTTGTGGAAGGAATAGCAGTGTTACAAATCATCAGGTGATAATGCTTGAACTGTGTATGAAAAGTAGAGACAGAAGATGAAATATTTCACTTAACTTTAAACTAAGCCTGAGACACTTTGTATTTCTCTTTAACCTATGTGTTCACCTAAACATTAGTAAATAAAGTAAAATCAATTTGAGAGTTCCCATAGAGTGTATGTAGAAGAATAGATTCTGCTAAGTATTAAGCGGTATTTAGCTTTTTTTTTTTAAAAAAAAATTTTTGAAAGACTAGTGAATGGAACTTTTACCCTACTTCTGTTATTGAAGTTGACTTTATTTTCAAAATGAAAGGCATGAATATTTATCTGTTTCCACTTGCACTTTAGTCCAGTAAATTCACTATGTGTTTCAGAGATGAAGTATGTATTGGAGTTAGTAAAGGTCATTAGGATTTTAGCCTGTTATCAGTGACATCTTTCTTAAAGAACAGCATTAATAGTAAATGATAAGTTATTAAGGATTTCACAGAAATTATAATTGCAGTCTATATTATATTATATAATTATAACAAACATCTTTTGAGTGTTTAGGTGTTTTTTTTGTCCTTCATCAATCATTATCCTTTTATGATTGGTGTAAGCGGAAAATAGTACTTCAGTGATCTTTCTAAGCATACCTGCTCTAGAAAAGATGAATTTTATAAAATCATTTAGGTTAGAAAACAACTTCAGGATCATTGGGTCCAACCATTAACCCAGCACTGCCAAGTCCATCACTAAACCGTGTTCCTAAACACCACATCTACATGTATTTTAATACCTCCAGGGATGGTGACTCAATCACTTCCCTGGGCAGCCTGTTCCAGTGCTTAACAACCCCTTGGGTGCATAAATATTTCCTAACGTCCAAACTAAACCTCGCCTGGCACAACTTGAGGCCATTTCCTCTTGTCCTATCACTTTTTACTTGAGGGAAGAGACTGACCCCCACCTGGCTCCATTGTCTTTCCAGGTAGTTGTGAGAGCAGTAAAGTCTCCCCTCAGCCTCCTTTTCTCCAGGCTAAACAACCCCAGTAGCCTCAGCTGCTCCTCACAGAAGTTGTGCTGTAGACTCTTCATTAGCTTATGTAACAATAAAAGTCTCCAAATTAGTATCACTACTAGGCATCAGGTGTTCATGCTCAAAGCTGTGTTTCATCCATTAGCAGAAGGCAACATAGTGGTACTAATTAGTAGATTACACTAGTACTCTACTTGCGATGTTTAGTTAAGGATAGTGGCAGTATAATTGTCTACTTGGTGTTTGAAAGCAGTGCTTGAAAACAGAAGGTTAATTTCTTTTTGGATACAATTGTAGGGTGAAAATAAACTTACGATGGTGACTGCCACTATGTGTTTTCTCTCTGAAAATGCAATTATTTTGCTTCAGGCTCTGGATGGCCACTGTATCTACACTGGGTGCTGCACTCTCCGTGTTGATTTCTCCAGGTTAACTAGACTTAAGGTTAAGTACAACAATGACAAAAGTAGAGATTTCACTCGCCTTGACCTTCCTTCTGGTGATGCCCAGGCTCCCCTTGAACCAACCATAGCTGATGCTTTTGGTAAGAAACCTTCACTTTTAATGATTAATACACAATAACATCATTACGCATTTATGCTCTGGCATCATATCAGGTTCGTAGAAGGGTACATTCTGTGAACATTGCTGTTAGGTCCAGTAAAATTTGTATGGGAAGCACAATGTCCTAGTGAAGATAAATAGATATCTGAAGCTCTAACATGAGGAATGCTCTACAGCAAATTCAGAGTGTTGTCAATAAGCTACATTTGTAAAATGCTGTGAAATTGCATCATTGGTACAGATGGTATAATAAATGTTGCATATCAGAACGGTCAATGGCAGTCATCCGAAATTGACACTGCCTGCCTAAAGCTGCTTGAAAACATGGTGTAAGGGTATTGAGCTCTTACATGTTGATACTTTATGATAACTAACTGCCTACTGTAACAAACAAAACCGTAAGAAACTTAGAAATGCTACACTTACATAAGTATGTTTTGTAGTTAAATTCTGAAAGATAATTCTTTTGAAATTTTCTTGAATTTTGGAGGGCAATTCCATGGTATAGAGGGGACAGTGTTTGAAGACACAATGGAGAAGCCTTTTTTGTATAAATAGCTCAGGCATGCTCATTTAATCAACTTTGGTAATAATGCAAATCATCAAGCAAATTAATCTGATGACCTGGCAGAAGGAGTCACAATGCAATCTGAGCAATTTTAGCTATTTTTCTTTCTCACTAGTGACAGCCATTAGCACTGAGACACAGTTAAGTGTCTCTTTTTTTCTGCAGACTTGAAACTGTTTTAAGAGCAAAACTGAACTTCTTTTTAAATTTGTTATTTTCTACTGTGTTTTTTCCCTTGTTTTGTTTTTGGTAGAAAAGATACTGCGCTATAAACAAACGCATTTTGTGGGTGTTTTGCTTTCAAAGCATTAACCACAAACCAAATGATTTTACACATAAAAAATGCAGCAAATAATTCCAGTTCTTTCTGCTTTAGCTCTGACAATTTTACATGCATGATCTTGGTATCAGTGTGCAACATGCAGGTCTTACTTGTCAGAATAAAAGCGCTTTCTCTATTTCTTCATCAATGTTCCCATTACTATTCTTGGATTGTGAATAAGTGATTAACAACTATACTGCCAGAACTTGTCAGTATAATGTACCAGTGCCTGTATTTCAAGAACACAATGACTTGCATTGGTGTGATAGAAGTGTTTAGTTGTTTGTATGAAAGACACTTTGTTGCTACAGATAAGAGGAGGTGTAATGTGATGCAGTATTCATAAATACTTGTTCTGTGGTGTCTGTTTTTTGTTTTTGTAATTCCTAACAGATACTTCTTATGGTACTGTCTCATCCCTGTCAATCACCATCTGTTAGTGAATGTAGCTATTTTAGTCAATGGTGGAGGTTTGAGTAGTAAAACAGATAAATTGACAGGCTTGCAGGATGTATTTGCCAATATACATACCCCTTATATGCTAACATATGAAAGAATCCACAACTCAAGCTTGCCTCTAACTGCCTCTTAGAACATGAGTTTGTACACTGCCCAGGGTAGCCCTTAACTCCACGTACTAATGTGAAAATCACTGCGCTATCTTTGAGGCTGGAACTCTCCATGTGTTGATATTCCAAATCTGATTAATGCTTGTGATTTCCGGAAGAACCATAAAAAGCACTGGTTGTTTATGAAGCAAAACATGTATGATTTATATATCTCAATAACTAGAAAAACTGAGAATCTCAGATTCACTGTAGTTGCTTGTATTATTTAGCCCATCGTGGTTTTAGAAATACCCAGGAAATAGTTGCGTTTCGTCACTGCAAAATGACTTTATTTACTTCCAGAAAAATTCTGGAACGCATTTTCATTGTGTGAATAAGAACTGCTGAACGTTACACTGCAGGTGTCTTATCTTTAACAGATACTAATCTATGCTGTGCTTTTCTCTTCAGAGGTGTCTGAATTACGTTTTGCCCTGACTTTATTTTAGAGATGGACATTGAGGCTGATCAAAATATTTGCTTTCAGAAACGGCTGAAAATTGTCTTTGTAAAACATAGAATCTTGGATTTCAATTAGAGTTTTTAACCCAGATATTTGAGAAAAGATGTAATCACAAACCAAAAGCAGAATAGCGACACTGGAAGCTGATTCTCATTGCTGAACTCTCTTCCGTTTTCTAGAAAATTTAAAATCTGTTGTAATTAGATGTGTCTGCTCTCTCTAGGCCCCCAAACTATCATATTCCCACCATATGCAGGGGCTGTTGGGTACGCTCCGCCTATGGCCTATACTCAAGGTGCCGGTAAGTTTATGTTCTGTAAAAATGTGGTGTTTGCCTTTGGGTCTACAGATCTATGTGAATACACCTGCGTTCAGAGCAAATTGTTTTCAAATATAGCACTTAGAACAGAATGTTCATTTGAGTCATTCTTACTGTCTTTCTCATATTTTTTGATAAAATTACTTTCTGTAACAAAAACATACTGATGCAGTTTATCGTTTAATAAGTAAAAAAAAAATTAAATGCCCTGATAAAGTTTACCTTTACGAGAAGAAACTAAGCATCTGTTTTTTTAAGAATCATAAGATTTTGGTAACATTCAAAGTTAAAGCAGGAAGTCTCACACTTTTCTGGGTATAAAGTGAGAAATAAATAGGCTTCTGGAATCAGCCATATTTTTCTTTCTAGTACAGGATAAACTTTTGTGGTAAATTATTTTTGTCCTTCCTTGGGCTGCTGTTTATGTCCCCTTTTGTTTGGGTCAGTTGGTGTACCTGAATGTTTCTTAATCTTTGGAGGGGAGATGCTTCCTGCTTTATTGGTCAAGTACTAGGAATAACTAAATTCCTTTAAAAGCATTTTTGACTGAATATTGATGTTTTTGCCAAATGTAGCCCACTTTTGTCTTCTAAAATGTCTTTTCCACTTTAAGATGTCAAGTGATGCTATTAATACCCTTCTAGGTCTTCCAGCTATTCCTGGAGTAGTTGCTTCTCATGCAGTCACCACACCTGCAGTGTCTAACCAAAGGACTATTCCTGTTGTTACTGGTGTTTCAGTAAATTCTGTTGTGCTAGTGAGGAACCTCAACCCTGAAGTAAGTTTGAGTGGTGGAACTGATGCAAGTATGAACTTGTACCAACTACCAGTATTCTTCTTGAAAATTGACATTAGCTGAAGGAGAAAAAGAGAAAATTTCTATTCTGATAATATTAAAAAAACAGGACAGCTTTATTCTTGTTTGAGAGAGTTTAAAAACTCCAGTTGGCAGTGAAAAACTTCCTAACGTAATTTACTTTAGAAAACCTATGTTAGCACATGCATTTATAGGATCTTTCTAGTTTTGAAACATTTCCCAGGTTGTCGAGGAAGAACAAAGGTGCACTTTGCTATTGACACTGCTCTAAATCCATTTTTAAAAGTTAAAAGATACACATGTTCACTTTCTATAGTATCACACAGAATCCTTTATTTTCTTTTTCGTATGCTGGCAGTAAGATTTCCAAGAAAAACTTCAATTGTTATTTTTATGGTGGAAATTACATAGGCTGTTCTATAAGCTTACTCTTATTATTCAAATATTACATACTGACCTGTGCTTAATTAAAAGTAATGTCCATCTCTTAAAATAAAAATGAAGCTTTACCAAGGCCAGGATTTAAAACACAATTCTACTTGGTTGTCAATAAGCAGTTCTATTACAGGAGTGTAAAATTCTTATTTGTTCTACGCACTCATTAGATTCATTTAACCATAAAACAGATAAAATTAGTAGTTGTCGGCAAAATGGAAGTTATCTTCATATCACTAAGGTTTAAAAATCTACTGACCAGTTCCTAAAATCTTTAAGTATTTGCTACGTTTTCATTTTTGTACTAGTAGCTGAATTCTCCAGTAAGCATCCAAAGAACAGCTGCAGGTTAGGACTGTAAGACAAGTCATAGAATAATAAAAAAATAATTCTGTTGGTCAATATACCTTATCCTTTAATTTCTGATGATTGCTGTCGATGTGCTTTCTGTGGCTGATTATTTAATATGATTTTATGAATCTTAAAACAGTATTTAAAAAAAATAACGATATGTGAAACGTAAGTCAAAGCTATTTTTAGGACACTGCTGCTTTCTTTAATACTAATAATATCTTAGTTAATTTCAGTGTGCATTTGAACATTCTGTCATGACTTTTAAATTAGCTGGTCTTGTCTTATACATGGAGCTCTTGGTTTTGTACTTTTTTTTAGTAGAAATATTACAGTCTCATTTGGTTAAGAATTTATCTTTTTTTTTTTAAAATACACTCTATGCTGAATTAAAATACTTGGGCCAGAAGGATAAATTCTAGAAGCATTTAAATTTTATATTTATGGGACTTTTTCCTTATTACTAAATGCTGATGTTAAAAAAAGTACAGGTTTACACTTAGGCTGCAGTATCTTCTGGTTGTAGATAATTTAGATATGTTTGGTACACATTTCAAATGGTGTGAGTTGAGAAAGAAAAGGACTAAAGAGTATGAGTAGTACTCAACTATTTTTAGTACTCCTTATAGCAAAATTTTTGCCTCAGCTGAATAAAATTTGGCTGCATGGGGTGTAAATTATCATCTTTGGCACATGGGAAGCTTGGTACACAAGGATTAAATTAAAAATCACCAAAGAAAAATTATGTCAATATTTAACTTTCTGTTAACAGCTTCTAATCGAACACAAGCTTAAATACCACTTCCTGTATGCTTCATATATAAATAGTTAAATGCTAGATGTATCGCTTTAACACGTCATGGTCACATACAGAAAAGGGAATAAAATTGAAGACAAATTAATCACATTTTGAAGCAACTGGGTTTAGTTTTGAAGGTGTTTTCTGCTGTTTAGAAAATACAAAGGAGTTTTTCCGTTTCTTCTTCCGTTTCTTGTTTAGCATTAGTTCATTTTTCAGGGAATGAATTGCTAGCTTGGAAAGAATAAGTTCAAAAAATTAGGCCACTTAAAATCTTAATAATGTCTCTGGCATAACAACTGAGTCTTGAGTGATGAAAATGCATGAGCTGAAGTGTTAGCTTGTTTAACTATTTTTTTTATGTGCATAACACTTATACCATTACAAGAACACTATACACTGCCATTGCAGGGAATGACTTTTGGAGAGACAGGTAGGTGTATTAGTGTGCAGTATCTCTTCCATTCTGTTTTTTTACTATGCACTTATGGAATAAATTTCTTTATTTGCAAGGCTTTAAAAATAATACACTCATTTTATCATTTAAATAGGTCATCACACCATATGGACTTTTCATCCTGTTTGGTAAGATATGTCAAATAGACCTTAAGAAACTTCTCTTTTTATTTATCTGACACATGCTGGTTAAGGCAAGCTTCATCCTTCTGTCCTTGTCCAGAGAACACACAAAAGAATACGATCGTTTTAAAACAACAATAACTGGAGTCAGTAGTTGTAGGCCACAGCCACCATAAAGGCAAAATGGTTACAGTATCAGAAGAGTTTCAGTATGTGTTCCAGTTTGTGTGCTAGAAAGAATGAGAAAGTAAGATGAAAGAAAGAAAGATTGCATCAGAGGAAATGCAGAACAGAGTTCCCACATACGTTAGTTGCAGAGGACAATATTTGTTGGCACAGTAATATTTTGGTATGCCTCTGTTAAGAGGAATTTAACACTGTTGCACTATTCTATTTAAAAGCTGGACATAAACATGTAGTTTCATGAGTAAGATCCTGGGCTTTTTCCTCCATTTCTAAGCCTCAGAGAAGAATACACAAACTTAAAGCTCTCCTTCTTACTAATATTCTAACTAACCTATTTAATCAGCTGATTATTCTTTGTAACACTAATGTTAGTTGAAAGAAACAGTCTTGCCCTCGTGCTGTTTGTAGTAATACTCTGGACAAATTTCTTTTCTGGATTTCCACAGGTGTGTATGGTAATGTGCATCGTGTGAAGATCTTGTTTAGGAAAAGAGAATATGCTTTGGTTCAGATGGCAGATGCAACACAGGCTCAATTAGGTACTGATATTTAAGGCACAGTTATCCTTCAAACGAGCATGAGTGTGATATAAATGAGGAATTTGCCATCTGTCAGCGACAAGCATAAACAAATTAAATCCATCATTGCGATGCTTTACTGCATACAAACATTTCCTTGTATATGTTGATAACGATCTATTTGCTTTCATGTAAACCAGTTATTTTCCTATAGTGGTTTAAAAGAAGTAACACTCGATTTCAATCTAGTAAATGTTAGAATTAATACATCATATAATTTTCCTGTAGTTTATCCTATATTTAGCTATTTAAGAGTAATCAACTGCTTATTATTGGCCTGCTGTTGGGTATTTTTGTTTTATTTAGACTGGAGAGGTTATATTACATCCTTATAATTGTTTTAAATATAATGTTATAACATAGCCCAGCTAGCAGATGTGGAAGTTGCAGTTGAAATTTAGAATGTGAAATCTGACACTGAATAGAAGACAATATTCATAGTTAAAGAATCATCTTTTCCTTATCTCCCTTCATTCCTGTTCAAATTATATTTCCACTGGTTAGCTATCCGTTGCTTGAATGGGATGAGGCTTTATGGAAGGATCCTCTGTGCTACTCTTTCAAGACATCAGACAGTTCATCTTCTTTGTGAGGGACAACAGGATGAAGGTCTGACAAAGGACTACAGCAATAGCCCTTTACATCGCTTTAAGAAGCCTGGCTCTAAGAACTTCCAAAATATCTACCCTCCATCTGCCACCCTGCATCTCTCCAACATCCTGTGAGTATATACATGTGTGATCTTCATTGAAATATGTGGTTTTAGGTTGTGTTCCTAATTTACAAAGTCAGATGCAAATTGTAAATTTCCTTGGCCTTTCACATTTTCCTGAGAATTCAGGTCATTCTGCTGCATAATTAACAATAAGTGAATCCTTT
>VWZK01018010.1:0-29184 GCA_013396935.1 Baryphthengus martii
ATGTTGACTGGGCCTGATCACCTGATTGTTCTGTATGTGGTACGTAACGGCACTCAAGATGATTTGCTCCATGACCTTCCCTGGCACTGAGGTCGGACTGACAGGTCTGTAGTTTCCCAGATTCTCCTTCCAGACTTTCTTGTAGATGGGCGTCACATTTGCCACCCTCCATTCAACTGGGACTTCCCCAGTTTGTCAAGACCTCTGATAAATGATGGAAAGNGACCTCTGATAAATGATGGAAAGTGGCTTGTTGAGCACATCCGTCAGCTCCTTCAGTATTCTTGGGTGCAACCCATCTGGTCCCATAGATTTGTGTGTGTTTAAGTGTTGTAGCAAGTCTCTGACCATTTCCATCTTGACTGAGAAAGCTCCATTCCCCCTGTCCTCCAGCTCAGGGGGGCGGGTGTCCAGGGAATAACTAGTTCTACCATTAAAGGCTGAAGCAAAGAAGGCATTGAGCACCTCAGCCTTTCCTAATCCCTTATCACTAAGTTTCCGCCTGCATGCAATAAATGATGGAGATTCTCCCTGGTCCTCCTTTTGTTATTGATGTATTTATAGAAGCATTTTTTATTGTCCTTAATAGCTTTGGCCAGGTTGAGTTCTAGTCGGGTTTTGGCTCTCCTGATTTTCTCCCTGCACATCCTCACTACAACTTTGTAGTCCTCGTGAGAGGCCTGCCCCCTCTTCCCAAGGCCATAAATTCTCCTTTTGTTCCTGAGTTCCAGCCAAAGCTTTCTATTCAGCTAGGCCAGTCTTCTTCCTTGCCGGCTTGTCTTTTGACACATGGAGACAGCCTGCTCCTGTGCTTTTAAAACTTATCTTTTGAAGTATGTCCAGCCTTCCTGGACTCCTTTACCCTTCAGAACTGCCTCCCAAGGCATTTTGCCCAACAGTCCCCTCAGCAGGCCAAAGTTCACCCTCTGGAAGTCCATGGTGGCTGTTCTACTGACCCCCTCTTAACTTCTCCACAAATTGAAAGCACTGTTATTTCATGATCGCTGTGCCCTAGATGGTCTCCCACTTTTACTTCCCCCACAGGTTCTTCTCTGTTCACAGGGAGCAGGTCCAGAACATCCTCTGACTTGAGGAAGAAAATAATATGAGCTGTTAACTTCTCATATTTGTCATATCTTCTATTTTGAGAAATAAAAGTGCTTCAAGTGCTTTCTTTAAACTCATTTAACAACAGAGTAACTAGAACAAAGTCACCGGATTTCCATGCTGTGGGACATGCTGATCACCCTGGATTTGTTTCCTACAAAAATGACACAAAAAAAAGTAGAATGTGTGAATAGAGGGAACAGAAGTTTCGCACAACCATTATTCAGGCACTTTGAATTAAAAGAAAATTTTGGATTAAAATAAAGCATTTCTTGGTGTTCCAAAACCAAAGCTTTTCTCTTTGATTCATTAATCTGAAATGAAACTTCTTGTTTTGATGCAAGTCAACATTAATCTCCGTGTCCACTTCAGCTGCCAAAAAGCCTTTTGGGAGTTGCCTCCCCTCCTCTTCTTGTTCTCCCACATACATGGATGCTGTTCCGTGGCCAGGCTGTATTTCCTGTGGCCTCTCCGCACAGCAGAAGCCTAGGAGCATCCCAAGATGTATCACATTGATTCAGCCAGAAGGAGAAACAGCCATTGTTTTCCATTTTTCATGACCACAATTTCATCAACGTCTTGTTTCCTGTGGCAAATTTTTACTTTCATGAAACCACTGTTTCTCATAGGAAATTATGTGACTTTTTTCTGTGGGCTATTAAACATCCCTCAGAAAACAGATCTGAAGAAAAAATGAATGAAGATTTATTTATACCACTGAAGGCAGAATTTTGCCTGTGAAGAAAATAAAAAGTAGCATCCGAAATAATTTGGTAGCTAATTCTTCTTCTAAAGTGATAGAGGTTTATCTTGCACTTGTTTGTATATGTAACAAAGACAGAGTAACACAGTCTGAATTTAATAAATCTGTATGTTCCCATAGGACCAATGACTTACTTGATCTTATATGACATGGCTTGTATTTTTTAGAATTGGTGTTTATTTAATAAGGTAGTGGTTTAGGCAAAATGCGTGGTGTAAGTGTCAATCTTTGGAATCAGTTCTGTTGTGTTTCTTGTTTCTAATGGGCAAATTCAATTCAATTCAATTCAATTCAATCGACTTATTTTCCAATTTAGACATATGGGAAGAAAAACACTTTTAAAACCCATAGCAAAGTCATTTATTTAAAACTTCACATTCCTTACAAATTCAAATCCTCTTTTTGTCTAGTAAATATACACTCATGAATCTCAGTTATCATTAAATATTGTGTTATTAATGACTTGCTATCCAAAAAGTCAACAATATTCAGGGCTTCTCTTAATTTGCTCGTTTCCCTTAGTCATTGATAATCCTGGTGGATTGTAACTGGCCATCTGAATCAGATGAGGTTGATTTTTTTACCTGGTTGGATGACATCCAATTTGAATGAGAAGAAGAACAGGTAACAAATGATGGAGGATTCAAAATGCCAAATGTATTTACTTTTGACAGTCACAGACAATTTCAACTACTGGCTCCAGTCATTCTGGTATGAGAACAGATCCAATAATGTGACCTCAGAATCACAGCTGATTTTGTCAGGTCTATACACAAGCATGCCAGTGTATTCCTGTCTTCAGTACAATCCAGTATGCACAGTGCTTAGACATTGTGTTAGAGAATGGAAACTGGAGCTCATATTTCCCTGACAGACTATAGAGAAAACCCCTAGAGACAATACAGACTTGGGTATGGGTATACACACTGTCCCAGACAGACAAGAATAGTTTAGAAATCAAGGTTTCCTTGGTGTCCTCCCAGAGGTGTCTGATGAAAAGACAGACAAAGAAGGTAAAGTCTCTTCCTTGCTAGTCACAGTGGTTCTCCAGAACTGCACTGTCAAGGTGGGGGGGAGAAAGAGCTTCATGCTGGATTTGGAAACACGGAGCTGTAAAGTAAAATAGCAAAGAGCTATTTATACAAAGGAAAAACGTACTTCAGGCTCCCCTTGCCTGTCAAGGTTGACACTTAAAGACTGACCACATGGCTGTGGGGACTCGTTGGGTCAGATATCCAGCAAACATGTCTTGCAGCTGAGATGGACTGCTCTGGAGAGCAGGAGCACACAGCAAGGAGCAGCAGGCTGCAGCCAGCACCGGCACCCTCTCCGCATAGAAAGGAATCATGGAGAAGTAAAGGAGGAATCTCCTGCCTGCAGCTTTAGCAGCTGAATTCCCTTGCCTCCACGCTGGGAGCTGGCAAAGAGGACGGACTGCACCAGGGCTGTCGTTACCGATGTAAATTAAACAGTTACCACCGCAGGGTGACTTCTCTGCTCTTTTCCCTGAGCAGACAGCTGCTCAAGAAAACACATGCTCAGGCTGCTCAGGTTGAAAGGAAGAACCGCAGAGATTTTATTTATAGATGCAATAGGCAGCTGTTCAGCACTTAATGTCTGCCCAGTAAAAGCTGGAATTGTCTCTTTGACCACAACAACTACGTACTTGATTACTTTCTGTGTACATAATGCATTATATAAACTCTGTATCGCTCCCTTCCCATTTGGATTCAGTGCCTAACCTCCGTACGGCTGTGTTGCCCTCTCTCCTGCAGCAACACACTTATCGAGCGTATCAAGACAGAAAGAACAAGTACCGCAGACTATGGAAAACTAAACTGTCATGAAGGAGTTAACACTGTGATGTGTCTGGTGTGTTTCTGGACGGCAAGAGAGTGTCATGAAATGAACTTGTGTCTGTCACTTCGGTATGAAACGTTTCATCAAGGTTTGGAAGGCCATGTATGACATATTAATTAATTACCGCTAAGTCTCACTGCACCATTGTGAAACTGGCACAGTGCAGTTTTGTGCAGCTTATTTTCAGAAATTGTTGCCTTTTATTTCAGCTACATGATCATAGCACTCTGCATAATTTATATGTCTAAGAGCCTTTTGTAGGGCACATTGGTAGAAAAGCTCGTAAGTATCACAGAAGCTGGGATCTTGTCTAGATTAAGGAGGATTTTTTGAGACTGGTAAACAAATGCAACAAAAACAGTTCCTGTGCTTCTGCTATCCATGATTTTGGTAGTGGCAGGTTTGCTACAATAACTTGTGACAAAGCAGTAAGAGAGCAAAACTAAGCACTCCAAAATCCAAAATGAAACGAAAAGGACACCTTGCTGTTAACACAAGACACCAACTGTACCATGACACAAATGCATTTTGAAAGTATGTGAAAATATACTTTTAAATTATTCTAATTTCAACTGAGGAAGAAGGCAGATCTCTTTGGGACCGCAGTGCTGTGCACCAGTCACCAGCAATGCAGAGCGCAGGAGCACAGGCGACTCCCCTGCGGACTGCTGCTGACAAAAACGGGAAACATTCCTTCCATCATTTCTTGCTCGGAATAAATACTCTGGCACATCACTTCTACATTAGTGAAACGCCTCAGTAGAGTGAGGATAATTTAAAAACTCTTCCTCTCTTTGGAAATACCTTTCTTGTGTTTGGAAAAATATCCACAAGACAGAGTGGAGAGTGCTGTGGGGAGTCCTTAGGGGCTACTTGAGAAGCCATTACTGTCAATTAGACCTGAAGTCTGCCGCCTGGGGAGCAGACCTCAGCCTCAACCGGGATATGTGAGGAATAACCACCACAACACATAAGCAGGTAAGCAGTAGTGCTGCACAAGTCGGGCACAGTATTGCTGCAGACTCCTGGGTACAAGGGGGACATTAATCCCATCCAGTCCACCTATCTAAAAGCTCAGTGCCTATCCCAGTGCCAGATATCCAGACTCACTTGACCCGTAGTGCAGAGAGCAGCTACCTCTCCTCTTGGGCTGTGGAGAGAGCCTCAGTGACAAGCTTGGATTGGACTCTCACCTTTGCACAGCTACAGCCAGGTGAGGGGGATGCAAGGGACGTGCCAGGATTAAGAATAGAGCTCACAGATCTGTGCTTTCCAGTTCTACAATTAAACTGCTAAAACTTGTCAACAATATGTCTGAATCTTGTCGGAACATCTATGGCAGAAAAACAGCTTATGTCTGAGCCTGAAATTACTTATAATTAGAATGTGTAATTAGGACGTGGACAAACAGCTAGGCTCAAACGCATACAGAGGCCTGTCCCTGCAACAGCAAAATTTTCAGAGCGATCAAACAACAATAATTGTGTTTTGTAGGTACTAATTTTCATAGCTTGGTGAAGGAACACATACAATAACCAGCTAAAGAATGTTGTCCCATTTACTAGTCCACAACCCTAAAAGGCAGACTGCAATCAAGATATTTTGAGAACGCCCATATGCTGTTTCATTTATTCAACAAGGTCTGTGCAGCATGGAGAGTCACCCTTATCTACACTGTGCACAGGGCTATGTCTCTGTGATCCCCCATCCTTGAAAAAAAGTGATGACGAATCAAGAAAGCAATGGCCTCCAGAGCAATAGCACAGATCAAGCAAAAGGGGCTCTGGCTACAGGCATTTCATTGGAGATGGGTGCAAAGAGGTGTGCTGGATGTAGTCTTCCACTGCTGTGGTTGCCTAGGGAAACAGACACAGCAGCAGAAGTCAGCAGGAGGCCAGGGACATTGGCACAGGACAGCCCCTGAGTCAACAGAGCATCTTTCCCTGCCTCTGACTGCTCTTCCTCGATACTCCAGGTGCATGCACTTTCTCTTTGGCACCTACGGGCAGAGAGATAGCTGTATGTGAGACCAGAGGTGTAGGGCAAGCTGGGCTAGAAGACCACATGGAGGACCAAGCCATCTGGGGGACACACGCCATAGACCATGCTGAGACAACCTGTCCAGATTGCTGGAGTCCTCCACCTCACTGCCATCTGTGCACTCCTGTGTTCCCCTGAAGATGGACCATGAATGCAAACGCAGAGCACTACTATCTATCAGAAACGAACTTTAAAAAGGAATGAGATGGTTTACCAGTTCTCCTCCTCGATTTTACTGGTAAGGAAAATGGAGCATCCGAGGAGTTATTCATGAATACAGCACTGCCACAACATTTCCCATGTTCCACCAAAGCAGTGGTGCTGGGGCGATAAACTAAAACAGATGACACAAGAGGCAACTCCTTTGTCCTAACCCTTATGGCACAGTTGAAGGGCTGAAAAACTTGGAGGGTGGAGGGGAAGGATGTGTGTTAAGAGGTTTAAAAATAAATAAATAATTGTCATAATAGCCCTGAGAAAGGAATTTAGGAGATATTTCTGGCTGGTACATAATGAGGCTGCTTCTCTGTCACTGATGGGTTTTGCTCTCTGCAGGTTGCTTACAGAAACGTAGGCAGGTACCAAGCCTGCTCAGCCTACAGGAGAATACAACTGGTGTCTAGCAAGTGCAGCCAAAGCCTCAGTTAAAAATAGGCTGGATCTCAGGATTCACTCCAACGGAGGAGGAGGCATAGGTCTATCACTTGCAGGCAAGCTCCTAGGGAACTAGCAATGCATCTGAGGAAATGCAGCTTACCTGAGAGGCATTCAAGAGAGGGACCCCTGATTTTTCCCATGCACATTGCATCAAAAGCTTTTCAGGGAATCTAAAACAAGGAGAGTGGAGGAGGCAAATTTCGGACAGTAATATCTCCTGCTGTGCAGTAGGCCTGAGGCTGTGCAAACATTTCCAATCAAAAAAAAAACTGCAGCCCAAAATCCAAATATGTGTTCACATACATTTCCCCCTGATTTTTACTTTCCAAAAGTAAATTTTCAGATGAAGAATAAAAATTATTTCAAATCCCTGAAGGCATGTAGGAACCTTGTTGACAGGAAGATGATGGACAGGCTAATTGTTTAACTTCTACAGGTTTAGTTGGTGTCAGGCTATTAAGTCAGTTTGGAGCTGACTCAGTTTGATGCCCTCTGGTTGCAGAGCTGAGTATTTGTTCTTACTCTGCCTATTTATTTTGCCATAATTAGTTTCTACATTGCAACAGATTTGGCCTCTCACCTGCCAGCACAGCATTTTGTCAGTGGCTATTCCAAAGTTCATGTGTGCCATCTTACCCTTACCTACTACGTTTTCAATTCCCCAAAGTAATTTGGAAGAAGTCAGATTTTGCCTCTGGTGATCATTTAAGCATCGTACGTGTCCCTAATTATTTTCCTTACTAATTTAACTAGTAATGAGGTAAAGTTGCTTTTTTTTTTCTTTGTAATAAGGCAACTATAACTCTGGCAAAATTCCAGTCCTCCTTTATGGTAGTTGGCTTTAATGATAGTTCACGTGCTTTTGCTGACAGATGAACCACTGTTAAATTCTCTTAAAACTCCTAGATGAATACCATCTGGTCCTAGTGATTAATTGAATTTTAAAATTGTTCCTCGTTTTTATTTACCTACAAAAAAAAAGAAGCGCTATAGCAGGTATTTCCCCCTTGTCCTCTATGATGAAGATAAATGTAAGAAATTTGTTTCATTTTGCTGCAACTTCCTTATTATCCTCAACTGTTCCTTTTCAAAACAGACAGTACCATGACAGACACATCAGATAGAACACATTTACCTCTCTTGTTATATAATGTATGCAATTAATAACCTTTCTTACTATTCTGACCGTCTCTGTGGTTGGCTAGCTATATTTTGACCACATAAGTAGCAAAGACTACTTCTGAAAAAATCTAATTATTTTTTCCCCCACTGATTTTTTTTTCACTTTTTCCAGCCAATCACTACTGCTGGTCTGTTGAAACTGCTGCCTGCCTTCATTGACTCCTCATTCTGAGGTTCCTGAAAGATTTTTTCATTCTTTCCCTCCCCTCCTAATTACACCCCTTCGTACAGTACACCTTCCTTCTCGCTAACTTCACATGATCATGGCATTTACTTATTTTTCTTCCTTTGCTTACTTAAGAATATAAATCACTTTTTAAAAACATGCAATCTATCACCACGCAAATGTTTTAGGACACCTTTATAGAGGAAATTTAAAAAAATTACTCTTCCAGGGAGTGCACACACTGAAAATCACTGTTGCTTCTCTTGACATAAAAGCTAAGCCTTGTGGGTCCCAGGCCATTCACGATATGCTAGACAGGCTCAGACGAGAAAGATAGCCCCAACACCAACTAGCAATGAAAATGCAAGTATACGTTATGCATCACCTTTTCAAAAATGAAACACTTAGCAGACTCTATCATACTTCATATAGCACAAGATCATCTAATTTATAATAGCACTGTGGCAAACTAAACCAGTCAGTATATCTTTAATCTCTGTGCAGGCTTATTTGGAGAAATGTCATTGTGGGGACAATACAAGTAACATGTAATAAATGTTTCATTAGCTCTCACAGGTAATATTTTTGCCAAGGCAGCTGTGCACGTTTACTGGTCCTCATATTCAACCTCAGTATCTATTTGGGAAAAACAGCTGAGGACTATGTACAAATTTACATCATAAAAGTAATAAAAAGCCTCAATCTCAGTGACATACTTAGCTCAAACGATATTACTTTATTTTTGTTATTGTTATTATTGACAACAGCAATGACTCCAGAAAGTCCAAGAGTTCTAAAAACTCAAGTTGCTTAATTGCCACCCATTGCTCTCATCCAGCTCTGTTGCCATCCTCACCTACAACGGATATTTGATGGAGGAATAAGCATCCATGACTCACCCTGTCCTTGGCCTTGCATTTTCTAAAGTGCTCCTCAGTCAAGAGAGAAGGGAACAGGCTTTTTCCTGGCCTAAGTAGACCAATCAAACATGTACTTTGGGGACACTCATTGTTAACACCAGTATAGAGAGGAAAAAGCGGAGACAAACTCCAGCAACATTGCCAGGAGTCTGACTTTGTTGACATCTTTCATTCTCATCAAGAAATGCAAAACGGGGTGGAGCTGAAACTCTGGTATTTCTGCTGTGGGCTTTTTGTAGAACCCAATGCCAAGCTCATTCCCAGACCATCACAGTGTCTCCAATAATATGTGCCGTGAAGATGCCTGAGGAGCCAGGAGACCATGGAGCATTCTCCCACTTACTCTTTCACATGGACGAAGGCCCATGTAGCCAGAAAGATATTTCAGCTCTTTCATTGTACGCACCTAACATCAGGCATTTATGTCAAAAAAATGTAGTCCATAGATCCCAGTAGTCACAGAAAGAAAAACTGTGTTGAACAGCATTCACCCCTGTCATCTGCAAAACCTATATAAACAAGAATGATATATAACGGGACTGGGCTATTTATGTTTGTCCTGTTGTATTAAAATTATTAATAAGGAAGATATTAAGTTATAGTATTCTCTTTTCCTGCATTGGCAATTCTGATGGAAAGCAATATGGACAGCTTATACTGTCCCTGAGCAAATATTAAATAAACAAAAGGCTCAAATACAATAAGAATTAATAATTCATGAAGTTGAGAAGAGCATCAAGAAAGCTTTTCTTGGTCACTTTACCTAGCACTCTCCCTGTGGGATTGAAAAGAGCATTAATGAGAAGCAAAAAGAAATATCTCAAGCAGTGTTAAGTACACACCGAGTATGAAAATGAACTCCTTTTTGGATCTCTCAGAGGAACGGGGCTTTGCAAGAGACGATATTTCAGATGTCTGAGCAGGATATTCTGAAAAGTCAGGCAGCTGAGTTCTGTTTTGTTTGTTATTTCCTGTTGCCCGGAGACCTTTCTAAAAGTCTGCTCAATCAAAACACTTTAAAAATTCTGTTTCAGATTTGTGACAGCTACTCAACTTGGGACAGCAGATTGCTCTGGACATTGTGGCAATCCAAAAGCACTGTGCAGTACCCACAACAGTTTAACCACCACCTGAAGATGTGCAGGAAACTCCTTAATCCTTCACTGTAGGTTCAAAGGAGTCCTGAGAATAGCTCAGAAGTGTGCTGGACATCCTCAAGCCAGCAATATTATGGTCATTGGTGCTCATGGGGTTTTACATTTCAAACCTATAGGGGAAAGTGAGGAAATCTTGCCACCGGTGCTGCGGGAAAGGAGTCCCAGCTGACTTACGCAAGCATGTGTGCTAGAGCTCCAGAGCCAAAGACCTCTGAAAGTGTGCCATGGCAAGGGTGCACACAGCGTTAATTTGTGTCACCTCACATGGGATTTGTTTTGCCTGATCTTAGACAATTATAGCACAGACATCTTCATCTGAGCTAGTTGTCTAATTCCTTTACAGTCAAGGAGAAATAGGTGCTCCCAGGGCATAATTCACCTCCTCCTCAGATAGATGTCTGAGAAGAGCAGATGAATCATTCTCTAGAAGCATTTTGAGACTCTTCGTTGTCTCTAGTCATGAAGGAGGCCAGACAACCAGTTCAGCTGTAGATTATGCTTTGTGGACATAAAAAATTAAGTGAGATGGGTGTCACCTTTTGTGACTGAATTGCATTAGACTTATACCTGACTCAGGGAGAATGAAGTGAAGAATACAGTCACCTTCATGTAGAACAAAGGAAATTAACTATAATTTTCATCAGCCTACTTTTTATTGAGCTGTGCCACAAATAGTTCCAAGTCCGTTTACAAGGAAAATTCCAGATACTCACTATTCCTGAACAAGTCACAGGATAATGTGTAGCTTCTTGGTGCACGCCTTCATGCATCCTCGGGCATTTGTGGTTTCCCAGAACATGCATTGTTCCCTCTTTGCAGTTTCTCATGCCCCAGCTTGGACCTCTAATGTTGTGAGTGCATGTGCTCTGTAGCCAATTTGTCTTTCTAAAAATCAGTCCTCTAACAGATAATAAAATTACAGTTTTATGGTGACTCTATCCTCTTTATTTATGTGTACTCCCTACATATCTTTCTGATTTCTAGAACACAAAATGCACTGCATGCATCTAAGCAGTGGTTGACAGCTACTGCCCTATTGCAGTGGCATGCCACACTATAAAAATGCCTTCAGTCTGCAGCAGAAATTACATTCTGTAGTGTTCTTTTATTTTAATTCAGCTCGGCATTGCACAGTGATTCTGTTTCAGGAAAAGGAAAAGCTGGCAATCAACATGTTTAGACTATCTGTAGACTTTACCCCGAGTTAATTACCAATTAACTCAATGTGCTTAACACATTTGTAAAGCCTGCAATGGACAAGCTACATATTTAGTTCTGGTTACAAATTTATGCTTCTTACCCAAAGCTGATCTTCTAATCTTTTATGTAAATAACCATTTTTTTATAATTTTGATGAAATGGAAAGAAAATATCCATAGTAGTCTTTATTAAATGTGTTAAATATTTGCTGCTAATTGTCTATAAATAGCCCAGAGCATTAGAAGTCTACAGCAGAAGTATCCACTCTGATTTCTCTGGTAAAATTATTTTTTCATTAATCATTGAACAGTACTGTGGTTAGCTTCAAACGATCACGGCATGGAAGTATAGAGCTCTTGTTCTTGTACATCAGGGGATTCAAGTGGCAGACACCAGAAGTTCACTGTGGTCTAGTGACTGATGGCATCTGCAAAAAAATCATGAGTTCCACATATGTCCCAGCTTTCCTGCATTTCTCGGCCTCTCTTAAGCATTTAGAAACAAAGCACATTTGAAGACCACTGTGAAGCAAAATGGACAGATTTTTAGAAATAAAATGAAAGTTAAGATGCTCTGACATAGCATAGCAATTCATAAAACTTCCAGGTAATTCAGAAAGTGATTGCAAGAACATGTTTCCCGCACGCTGCTCGCATACATCAGCTTTCAGTAAAGACTTTTGTGTTCACCTTTCACCGCAGATACATTTTCAAATGAATTCCATTTCCTCTGTATTTTGTACTCGAAATAGATATTCACTTAGAACAGAATACTGAGTGAGCTTTAATATACTCATTATACCATAACTTGGCCTTTCCTTGATTTTAGCATTTTAAATGCACATTTTCCTGTAATAACACCTTAACCAAGGAGAGAAAAGAAATTTAGAGAAAGCATCTGAAAAGAAAAAAAATGAGTTTAATTAAATAGCCATTTGCAAGTCTTTGTGGTTTATATTTGAGGAGCAGATTCTTTCCTAAGCACTAAAAGTGCACGTTGTTACATTAATTTAGCTAATAGGCATTAGTTATGACAGCCTGCCTGGTAAAGGTTCTAAGCCAGTGTCATTCCTATAGATTTATACACTTGGAAGTGTGCACTTTAAATGAGAATCTTGCCAGTGTCAAAATTAAATTAAACTGAAGTAAATCATATGCCTGATCACAAAGACCTGAGATTCTTTTCAGAATCAAGTCCAAATTACAACCGTAACTCTAGTCCGACTACTGAAGAAAATTAAAAGGCAGTTCCAGGTTCATTATACTCTACTGAAGTTGTCGGCTATACATCCACAGGGCTAAATCCTAAACTGAGCAAAGTGAGTGGTACTGGAGCACTTCCAGGACAACTACGGCCACCCTCATAAGCTGAAAATCTTCCACAGCCATAACAACCTGTGGAGAATGGCTCCTCCAGAGACTACGATCATCATAGAGTCAAGTGCTCCCAGTGAGTTGAGCATCTAAGACCAAACTTCAGGTCCACCAAGTTCCCACTCCCAGGGGTCCAACTCAGACCCAGGAGGATCAAGTAAGTGCACTCAGGATTTGTCTGTTGATGACAAATGTCTTGATGAGTTGGTGTTCACCCCATCTGAAGTACTATAGTCAATAACAGGCAGTCATGTCTTGCTTCAGGGTATCGTGGTCAGAGCAACCTTCACAAAAATCGGAGTAAGTGGTAGCTCTACCTGCTTTAATCCAGCAGTCTAGTAGTCTAGAGCACTTAGGTATGGCTCAGTGGTGATGATTATAAAATGGGAGCTAGGAAGGGGTTTTCGTCAGAGGAAAGATTCTACTGCTAACTCACTGATGGAGTAAGGCTTGGAGTAAGCCATGATCCATCGATCCCACTGAATTTGGACTCCTGCAGGAATTAGGAGCCGGGAAATGATGTCTCTCACAGATTGTGTTTTTGCATTTATGTGACTCCCAACCGTGCTGGCCCAGAGTGGTTCACCTGCTACTTTCTGATCTATGCCAAGGACCATTACCCTGTCTTAAGCTACTGGAAATAACAAGGCACGAGCTAGCAAATGTAACATCTATAAAACAATGTATACTTGAAGTTTTCCCAGGAAGTATCCTCTCTTAGTTATTCTACATAGAATCACAGACCCTTCTGACAAGCAAATGCCCCAAAAACTCTAAGCATCCAGCACAAGTCATAGCAGACATACTAGTCTCACAAAATCAAAAAGCTAACTTCATGTCTTTATACACATTGCAAAGGTAGGCTTAGGCCCTGGCTCTGTCATGCTCTTATCAGTCAGAAATTAGACCATGGCAAGAAAATTTTGATTCTCATTAGTGATCACAGTTGACCTCAAGCCTTCAATCAACATGCCATTTTTTAAGTGGGGGATGAAAGGTCTGACAAACATGAATGTCAAAGCTGCACGATGTAGCATCAGTTCAGCCACGTCTACCTTCACTGGCTAGACCAAATACAGTGCTGCAGTAATGATAGACTTTTAAGAAATGTTGTTAGAAAGTAACGAGTGAGATGAGGGCTTATACTTTGGTGAAAAGAAATCCTATCATGTGTATCTCTGCCTTAAAGATAGGGACTCTCATAGAGCTGGATCACAGTCATCACAACCAATCTATAAACCTCCTAAGCATCTGACATTAGTAGGCCTGAGTGATCAACAGAACAGCCCTGACCTGCCCCTTCGATATCACAACATTTAAAAAAATCAAACAAATAACAGGACACAAACAAAAGGAAATGCAACGCACATATCCCCAGATGTGACTGAGGTAGAATACCCCCACCTGCTTCCATCCAAAAGGGCCATTTGGACTAGGGATGTTAGACGTGCTGTGCCGGTGACAGACCACCCTCTACCACCTCACAGCTACCCTGGGAGTGCAAACTGTGCTCTGCAGCTATTGTAGGGTGTAATTGTGAGAGATACTCAAAATGTGCAAGACACTGATCTTGTCCTTAGCTTCCAGGACCTTCAGTAAGTTTGCTGACGATATGAAGCTGGGTGGGAGCACAGATATGCTTGAAGGTAGGAAGGTTCTTCAGAGGGTCCTGGACAGGCTGGATCAATGGGCCAAGCCCAATAAAGTCAAGTGCTAGGTTCTGCATTTGGGTTACAACAACCCCATGTAATGCAACGGGCTTGAGGAAGAGTGGCTGGAAAGCTGCCGGGCAGAAAAGGACCCAGTGGAGTTGATCAACAGCCACCTGAACATGAGCCAGCAATGTGCCCAGGTTGCGAAGAAGGCCAACAGTATCCTGGCCTGTACGAGAAACAATGTGGTCAGAGGGACTAGGGAAGTGAATGTGCCCCTGTTCTCTGTACTAGTGAGGCCACACTTCGAATATTGTGTTCAGTTTTGAGTCCCTCACTACAATAAAGACGTTGAGGTGCTGGAACATGTCCAAAGAAAGGCAACAAAGCTGGTAAGGGGTCTAGAGAACAAGTCTCATGAGAAGTGGCTGAGGGAACTGGGATTGCTTAGTGTGGAGAAAAGGAGGCTCAGGGGAGACCTTGCTCTCTACAACTACCTGAAAGGAGGTTGTAATGAGGTGAGCGTCCAACTCTTCTTCCAGGTAACAAGTGATAAGACAAAAGGAAACGGTCTCAAGTTGCACCAGGGGAGGTTTAGGTTGGATGTTAGGAAGAATTTTTTTCACTGACAGGGTTGTCAAGCAGTAAAACAGGCTGCCTAGGGAGGTAGTACAATCACCATCCCTAAAGGTACATAAAAGACATGTAGCTGAGGTGCTTAGGGACATGGGTTAGTGGTGGAGTTGGCATTGTTAGATTAATGGTTGGACCTGATGACCTTAAAGATCTTCTCCAACCAAAACAATTCTATGTTGCCAGGTAAGGCCTCACCTGCAGTGTTGGATCCAGCTTCGGAGTCCTCAGCACAAGAAGGACATGAATCTGTTGGAACAGGTCCAGAGGAGAGCTACAAAAATAAGCAGAGGTCTGGAAGCCCTCTCTTATGAGGAAAGGCTGAGAGAGTTGGGGTTGTCCAGCCAGGAGAAGAGAAGGATGTGGGGAGACCTTAGAGTATCCTTTCAGTACTTCAAGAGGTCCCATTAGAAAAATGGGGAGTCTTTTTAGTACAGTCTGTTGTGACAGGACAAATAGTAATGGTTTTAAAATACAGGAGGGTAGATTCAGACTAGATATAATGAATTTTAATTATTTTTTTTATTAGTGTAGTAAGAAACTGTCCCTGGTTTCCCAGAGAAGTGGTGGGCATCCCACACAAGGTAACATTCAAGGTCTGGTCGGATGGGGCTCTAAGCAACCTGCTCGAGTTGCAGATGTCCCTGCTCACTGCACGGGGTTTGGACTAGATGACCTTTAAGGATTCCTTTCAACCCAAAGTATTCTATGTTTCCCAGACCTTGCGTAGCTCAGCACTCCCATGGGTCAGCCCACTGGTTTTCCAATCCTGTCTGCACAGAAAGCAAAGTACCTGCTTCCAACAGATATCTGCTACAGTCAGGAGCCAGCTTTGTTCAGCTACTGTGCCCAAAGGCGACCTCTTGTCAGCCAGTCTCAGAAGTCTGTTTGAAAGCCGGTTTATTGGCTGCCTGTGAGAAGATTGAGGCAGAGCAAGTTTTTTCCTTTTCTTTGTATTTTCTTTTAAAGAACTTTTCTTTCTAAGTGATGCTCAAAGGAATGCCTACTCCTCAATGTAATATTCTCTATGTGAGGGGAAAATATTACAGTTCAGTGTACTGGAGAGAAACACCACTTATTTTAACAGAATGCAACTTGTACTACTGTGCTTCCCAAACACATACAACACATGTATATATGCAACAAATACATTTATTTGGAAATAAAGTCTAATATTCCACTTTTCCCAGATGCTGAGTGTTTTCTGACCCATTTTTAGCTCAACTAAGGTATGACATTATAGCTATCCTTTATCACTTTATTTTTTTACTGGGTAACTTTGAAAACTGTTTTCCCTGGCAATGTTTCCACATATATCTGCATTCAAAACAAGCTCCTGTGTGCTCTTCTTCAGGGAATGGGTGGAGTGAAAGGAATGAGGGGTGATACAATAGCTGTCCTGCCAGCACTCAGCAGGGTAACACAAACAAAATCAGCAGCCTGCTTAATTCTCTGAAAAGAAAAAGCACATTCCTGTGGCAGAGCACCTTATAAGTACTCCCCGGCAGGGATCTCTCCCATCTGTGCACACTAAAGGGCCACAGCTTGAATACCAGAAGTAATACAATGCTGATTGCATGGCATAAGCTCTCTACCTGTGCCGTACAAAACAGGATTAAAACACAGAAGTAGCTGCAGTGTTTTGCTAAAGGAATCCAGACTGCATAGGCAATCCTTGATGATACAATTGCATCATCTGTGTAGAACGTGGGAGCAGCCATGGGCTGCTCATCCTAAAGTTTCCTACCTGAGATAACCTCTACATGGTCCAAAATAGTCTTGCTATTTGCACTGGAGTGCTGGTGAAAAGGAAAACCTCTGCTACTTCTGCCAACAGTAACAGAACCATCCCACAAGCTTCCTTGGTCCCTAATGAGGGATCATTAATCACTGGGTATTTTCTAAGCACAGTTTGAAGTTTTAATAAATGCCAAATAAAGACTTAACAAGACCATAATCAAGAAAATGTGTTCCTTGATTTCAGATCACTGCAGCAGGAAGGCTCAGAGCCAGTTAAGTAGATGCTGTAGTTCACAGCCTTTTCCATATCTCTGCACATTCTTCCACCGGTTGCTCGTAAGGAGGAAGGTAGACTCACATTTTTATTGCTGTATCGTTATAGAAGAAATCTAACTTCTCATTGGTCCCCCAGAGGGAGAAGAGAAATGAGAGGAGAGGAGTTTCTGATCCATTTTAAGATGGTGTGTGCAAGACCCTCAGATCACTCATACTCAGTTGTGAGTGTCAGCAAGAGATCCCATTAGTGGAAGGAAGCCACAAGAGGGAGATAGTTTGACTGAAGCCACAAAGCACATACGTTTTTCAAAACTCAGATAAAACAGGTCTTCCTCTACCTCACCTTGTAGATAATTTCTTCTCTCTCAGCCACCTCCTGCCTGCTCCAATTTGAACCAGGAGCCTCTGCTCTTTGAGGAGAGGGCAGTACAGCAAATTCAGTACTAACGTGTTCCCTGGTCTGTCTCTCCCACCACGGCCATACTCTATGGACTAACAGGCTGTAGGCAGCAATGGAGCACAATTTCAATGACCCATTACAAGTGCACAGAAAAAAACCCTAAGAAATGTACAACTTAACTTGAGACAAAACATAACCACCGCACATGCCAAGCAGTAGAATGTAATGGCAGTAACCTTGCCCAATGGCAACAGCTGGCTGCTGCACGGGCTGATGCCATTACAAATGCACACTAGGAAAGAACATCAAGCTGAACCGAAACCATCTGGACCCGGTTAGGCAACAGTGGATGGCTGGGGGCTGCGGAGCATGGTTTGAAGGGAAATAATGCAATCACTGGTTTCTTTCTTGATGACAGTTTTCTAAACCACTGTACCCCCTCTTCCCACCAGGAGACAGTGCCAGTCCATCATACCCAGGGCAAAGTGTAATTGAAGAAGCAGTCTTTTGCTATGTAACCTACACCTTGCCTAGGAAATAAGACAATAATGACTGTATCTATTAAATCAATAGGAGAAGGACAGCACAAGCAAGAGGATGACAAAATGCAGAGGCAGTCACCACCCAGACAGTGTCCAAGAAGCACCCCCAGCATAGCGATGGAACTTTGCAGCTTTGAGTATGTACAGTGTGCTGACATCATGAAAACTGAGATCCTGAAACCTAAGGTGAGCTTCCTCCTCACTGTGGACCTCACCGACCCCAACACAGCTGAGTGCATACTGGACTGGCTGGAAAGGAACTGGATTTGTCAGTGTCTTCATCCATTGCAGAGTTTTGACACAGTATCAAGCAAGTCACTTGAAGTGGATTGCACTTTATCTAATGGCAGGGTTTTTCAGCCCTTGCTAGTGTGACACAATGCCCCAGGCCTGGAACACACAAGTGTCACAGTCAAAGGCAGTGACAGATTCGTGGAGCACATGCTGGCAGCTAGGTATTCATAACAGTTGAGTGTTCACCACATTGATTTCATGGTGATCTACGCTATCTTTTCTCCAGACAGGCTCTGACTCCCTCCCTACACATTAGCTTGCCTAATCACTAGTCCCAGTCTAACCAGACTCCCACTGAATTTCTACCCCCCTTTTAGTTCTTCGCCTTTGCTTCCTGCACCACCCAAGCCTGCCTTTTCCTTCAGTTGCTGTAGCTCTACATAGCCCAGGCCTTGGTGAGACCCCTCCTCCATCCCCTTTCCCAGGCTCTGTCCCCTCCTGAGCCCCACCAAAGCCCAGTACCCACCCAAAGCTGCACTGAAGCCACCTGGGGCTGAAGCCCTCTACTTTCCTGGTAGGTCTCCCTGCTTCCTCCCTTCCTTAGAGGACGCTCCTAGTGTCTGCCCCAGCTCAAGCTGCAGATTTCCAGTCTCTGGATGGTGTTTTTTTAACCTTTTCTTTTTGCTGACCTTGTCAAGTTTTTTTTCCCATCCCTTTTGTTTCCCTTTTGTCTGTCCCCAGTCTCTTTCCCTCCCTCCTTGGTTGCTTTTATTGTCTTCAGACTCAAATCGAAGAGAGCATCTTTTGACCTCTCTGGAGACGGAGCTAGGAGATACACCCCACCCCATCCGCACCTAATCATGCCTCGGGAGCCTGTCTACACCCTCCTTTAGGGGAGGAGCTGTGGCTTTAAAGTAGTTTTACTCACAGACTATGTATTCAATTGCACAAAATTCCTTTGTTTACTGTATGAAATCTTTTCAATTGATGTGCATGTCTATTTACAAATTACTCAGCCCAGCCCTGCAATTAGTTGCAGTAGAAAATGAAGAGAACCATTAGAAGTGTAAAATTGCATTAGCATTTTATAAACAAAATTGTTTGCTTTCAAAAATTTCTTGGTCAGCATGGAAGAGTTACCTTTAAAACATGTTGCCAGCAAGAAAAATAAATGTATTTTTGCATGGGTAGAAATCTTATTTTTAAACGTGATCTAACGTGTGAAAAACTGCACCTACATTTTATTCCATGTAGTAGTTAAGATGAAATCAGTCCAAAATGCATCACTTGCATAGTACGTGTTTATATATGACTCTCCCTCCACTATATATCACACCAAGCCTGCAAAGTCTTTAAAATGGATTTTGAAATGCAGGAGCCTCAGAAAGAAACTGCCAAAATTATTCCAGGGCTGGAGATAACACTGTACCACAGGGCATTTTATAAACTTGCCAGGAAGAAGACTCAGGCATCACTGTATTACAGTATCTAAGAACCTCTAGGGGAAGCTTTCCTAGGTGGGAGAGGACTGTTTAATCCACCAGAGAAAAGTGTGTCAAGAAATAACATTTGGAAGCTGAGTCTGATCAGGAATTATGGACATAGTTTTAATAGTGAAGATATGAATGAGTGAGATAAGGTTGGGGGACAGGGGGAGGGAGTGTCAAATTCTCTATTTCCACAGGTCTTTAAATCAAGACTGGATGCTTTCCTGGAGACATGATTTAGCCAAACAGACACGACTGCAATCACTATAGGAGTATCAAGGTGAGATCCATAGACCTGTAAATCCCAGTTGTTTTAGTGGGTTATGTCAAGGTCCCTTCTAAATACATAACATTCATGTATTTCTTCTTCCTTAGAATTGAAAACGCTGTAGATGGATTTAGTTTCCCAAAATGTATGTACATATGTCGAAATGTGGGAAAGATTACAAGATATCTCACATTTTACCAAACGAGCCATGGGATCCCTAAAAACCTGCAGATGGACTGGGCAGCAGCTTTACACCTTGTACAGCAGCACTGTGTCCCGATATCATGCTGAGGGACAAGTATTACACTGTCTCTGACCTGAATATCATCGACTGAATTCCTAATTTCATTTACTGCAACACCAGAGACATTTGTGGAATAATTTGATCCAGCAACTTACCACTTACATCAGGGATCTGTTTACCTCGTGAGATATTGACAGAGGAGTTGCTTTATCCTTTTTATTACTCCACCCATATTTGAGGAAAAGGTGATACTCCCCTCCTGAGTGGAGGGCAATAAAACAAGAGATACTGAGAGGAAAAATCCTGGGACAGCACTGGATTTTTCATCATCACTCACAGTGTTGCAAAACCTTTGTGCTCCACTCAGATTGTCAGCTGCAGATCTCACCAAGCGCATGGATGTGGCACTTCCACACCAATGCTGTCATTAGGTAAGGACAACAGAGGCCACTCCCCTGGCACAGCTCCACTGCACCTGGCAGGGCCGTTTGGATTTGGCCTTCCAGTCCAATGTTCAGGGACGAGAGCTGTCTGACATCTCCGAACTGGATGGGAGGAGAGACCCCCACCTCCAGGGGCTTTCTGCCACAAAAAAGCCTCTGTTCTAAGAGGTTAATAAAGGGGCTGACAAAGTTAAAAAAATTTTTTTGTATGTTTTATGCTGCCAGTTCTCCCTGATTGCTCCTGACTTGCAATTCATAAATATTTACGAACTTTTTGAACTGGGAAGATGAGTTACCACCCAAGTTGGTGGTGCCATTCTTACTAGCCGTTTTATTTAAGAAAAAATTCTTATTGTTTTATTAAAGGGTCATTAATTTATCTGAAAATAGTTTTCTTCATGAGATATTCCCTTCTGTGATTCAATAACACAGAAATAAACACTCTGTAATTGTCCAGAGACAAACTGCCTTCTAGAAATGAACTTCACCACAACATTTCATTCAGGCAATTGTCAGTTTAATGCTAAATCAATTAAAAGCAATATACAGCTACATGAATAGGATATTAATTTCCTTGCCAGAAGTGGAAATGAGTGGGTGCTGTGATTCCCACGGGGAAGGCAACTCCACCAACTAGCAGCATAATCTACAAAGGCTGCAGCACCAAATGAGGGATTCACCGTGCACAACTGGATCGTTACGCTGTGTGGATATTAATGTTACAGCCAAAGCCTCATCCACTCTGAACTAGCCCCAGGTTATATTGAGAAAATAAAGCAAGGTGATCTCCTTACAAAAAATTTAAAAAAGACACCCACACTTTTCCCCTTGTAGTTTATGAGATTGGTATGAATGTGAGCATTACTGTGCCAAAATCTCTCGCTTAAATTGTCATTCCAAATCAATTCTGAGAATGAAATAAGCTCTCCCACTGAACTGATCTGTTCAAACCCCTATTTCCTATTGCAGCCAATAGTGAAAAAGAACATTTCATCCATCTTCAGCAACTTCTTTTTGATTGAGGATTAGACATAGGAAAGTGAGACAACATTGTTGTCTCTTTTTGCACTGGGACAGCACGTGATGCTACTGATGTAGGGGTAGAATCATATTCAGTTGAAGTCAGCTGAAAAAGTTCCTGCAGTCTGAAGAAGGACTGGGCCACCTATGGATCCAAGTTAGTGGGGCAGAAGCTCTTTCCTATCCACCATTCATATCCCTAATGTGATGGTCAAGAAGAGAGGGATGGAGCAGACACATTGTCATATCAGCCTTCCGGCAGATACACTAATGAACACTTCCACAGATCAAGAACTAAACCTGCTTTAACTAACATGAGAGATCTACAACAGATAAAGCATAAGGAACAATAAAAAATACAAGGTAACAAAGTGAAGAAGCAATAACGCTGATGGGAAACTTTGCCAGAGTTTTATAATTTTAATTGGTCCTTTAAATGCTACACATCCCAGGCAGCCAAGACTCCTACTTAGAGTGTTCTATAACAAAATAGAGAAGAATACCCAGAGAGAGGCTATAATTTATTTTTAAGTTGCAATCATCTAATCCTCACAGAACAATTTGTCATATGTCACCAAATAAATAACACTTCAGGGCATTTAAGTTTCTTAAAACCACAGCAGCAGCTTTCCCAGGTGTTCCTAGATCTGTGCACATTGTCACAGTGGTCTTCAACGGGTTCAAGGATTCTCAATGAGTTTTATGTAATTTTTATATTCATATAATATGAAATATTATCAACACACATTGCCAACTTCAATATGTCAAAAATTTACTCTAGCATTAGATGTTCTACCCAAGCAAGATCAGACCAGATGAGGAGCTCAGGAGATTTATCAAGGAAAAAGAGAGATCAAATCCACCCACCCAAGGATCTTCAAGCCCCATCCTATGCTTCCTTCCTCCAGGACTCACCACAAACTCATTTTTTGCCAATGGCAGCAGTACATTATTTTGTTTCTCATGGATTAAACACTGACCTCAATTTTTGCCTTCAAACAGATAGAATTACTGCCCTTCTCCCGGTGAAAGCTCACCACTGCTTGGCAAAAGGAGAGGCAAAATGGCTTTCATTTCTGCTGTAAACCTAAAAAATCTCTCCTTTGCCTTCTGGGAGGTTCCCTGTTTTCATAGATTTACTACCTGTTTCTTTCAATACCCAGTCAAGCAAAAAAAGAGGATTTATAGCACTCATAAGGCCAGCTAAACAGTTCATCACGAACATACTTGCTACTTTTCTGTTTCCAAATTGACCAGTAATGTACCACAATATCTGCAGTGTAAGATAGTCGCAATAGCCTCTGTGAAGTATTTTTGTTCTCTAGCTGATCTACAAAATATATATTGCAAGTTTTGAACATCTTCAACTAAAAGCACTTTGGTTTACAGAATAATCAAAAGATATGTTTTTGTTCTGTGACTATGAATGTAATTCATGGCTTTCCTTGCAAGCCCTGCTATGGATCTGAAAGAAGAAATCTATCATCATTTGCAATATTTGTTATGGTTTTCAATTTCCACAAATACTGTTGCCAAGAAACCACTTTACAAAAAGTATTTGCATAAACAAGACAGGGAATATGTGTGAGTACGGTAAAAGAGAAATTCCTTTAAAATACAAATGAATATTCACCCCTTTCCTTTGTTGTTTCCAGGCTCTGATTGGTTTAGCTCTACTGTAGGTACTATCCTGAAAGCAGTTTGCTGGCAAGAGATGGATATCGATTCAAACTAGTGCACTTTCATGTTGTCATCTTGTTATATTAGCTGGTGAACTGTCACTCATCGCGATGGAGAGAAGAAAGGAGAGAAAGTTCAAAGCCGATAGAAGCATTCTTAAAGGGTTTTTCAGTAGGGATTTAACTTAACCTCTTCCCCAACACACACACAGATTTTCTAGGTTAATTTTTCCTGTACATTTCTACTTCATAGAGTAAGCCCAGTCCCATCAAAAGCCAACATCTAACCATCTCAATGTAGAAGCCTCTGAAAGTGCTAAGTGCTTTCCAGCTCCCTCCATCATTTGCAGTAGTTCACATTGTCACCCATCTGCCTGCCACTGAAAATACACCCAGCATCATTCCTCACAACAAATCTGTGAAGACAGGGTCTTGCACCAGTATCTTAATTAATGAAAAGCTATTAGTTTGATTGCAGGTTGGTAATTGTTCTAGCTCTGCAGTAAATGCCATTAAAATCATTTTTACAGAACTCTTCTAATAACTAGCTATTCTTGTAGTGCAATTGCTTTTAAATCTCATGAGGCTAATGTGTAATACATGACTGTTCCAGTTCGCAGCTCTCAGCACTCCGAGGATATATATCAGGTTTCAAGTTGTTAATTTGTTATGGTAATCAATACCTTATTCTTCTTAACCACAGAGACAAACTCATTTGCTCTTTCCAGTTTGATATCGGATTATAAATGATTTACATCCATAACTACTATAAGTCCCACATGACACTTAACAGTATCAGCTAAGGATTTATGACTTGCTTTTCAGTGAGTTTTCAACAGAATTTGTCTGCAAGTTGCCAGCTCACAGAGGTGGAGCACCAGCAGTATTTGATTGTTTATGACTATTGTTCAAAGACAATCCCATAGATGATGATATCATGATATAATCAAGATTATATCATAATCATAAATATTCACATCAAAAAAAACCACAACAAAAAAACAACAATAAAAAAAAACACAACAAAACAACAATAAAAAAAAAAACACAACAAAACAACAATAAAAAAAAATCCCGCAGATATTCGATCAGTCAGTCATTTACCAGCTCATGTCCATGTGTGTGACAAGAGCAACAAGCACCTGTTTGGAGCTTAGCAGCTGTATTACTTCTATCAACACCTTTCAGTTGTACAGGAACAGAGGTAAATCTGATAAACATGCCTACTAAGTAGATTTGTGTCAGCTGTAAACAGGCTTTTGAGAGTATAATTTCTTGAAGCATTTCCAGGGTATTATCCTAGGTTACAAATTACATGTAATCTAAAATGTAATCCAGAAGGAAAACCTCTGGAAATTTCAATGTACTTCTCCCTGTGTTTGTAACTTGATGTCACACCACCTCCTAAGTCCTCCTTAGGCCATCAGATTGATGCTTTGCACCTTTAAAGAGCACCTTGAAGACAGAAATGGAGGCCCATGAATATAGATTTGTTTACAGGATTATTTTTTTATGATATTTCAGGTACATTAATTTTTTAATATTTTAAAAGGTTAGAATGAAATTTCTAGCTTCAAATATTTCCTTGAGTGTCTCTGTTGTTCCTTGGAAGCTTAGTTCCTTCTTGTGATTCCTCTTTTACCAATAGTTTTTAATTGTTTTTTAATTTCCTCAGCACCACAGGTTTCCCCACCCATTCTTTTAAAATGATAAGTTTATTACCAAGTGCCATGGTCACACTTCAGTATTCCATCCGGGTGACACTAAACTGAAGTGGCTTAGTTTATAGTCCATGAAATTTTGATGAGTCTTAGTTAATTTTGCATGAAGATCAAGAAGCTAGGGCAGCAAAAGTCATTCATGGAAAGTGCTTTGTCTATGGAAGGACACTTGTAAGATGAACTTGTTCCTTGATTGAAATTCTTTCTAATTATATTAACCATATTCTCCATCTAAGCAACCACCATTGCTAAACTTGTTATTTCAGTTCATGAGGCCCATGCATTTTCTGACTGATGGATCCCATATGAAAATACTATGGCTATATCTAATTCCAGCATGTTTTGAACTAGACCATAGATGTTGGAACATATGAACATTTTATTTTGCTAGTAGTCCAAAACAGCACTTTGGCATGAGATCAGTCAGTACTTGTCTAATGTAAATGGCTGTCATAAACCACTGATTCAGTCATTTATTTTAAAAATTGTCATTGCTGTTTTGTTTGTGATAAGTATGTATTTACATCATTTCCAGAACAAGTTGACATACACCAAAACAGGGAGAGCATTTGAGAGAGTTCAATCAGCCTACACTTGGAACATGAAAAAACTCAGAGGAGTAGACTTTGCCTTATGCCTTAAGAGTGAGATCTGAGCTCTGTCAGAGCACAGCAAGTAGAACTTTCTATGGTAAGAGCTACATACCATCGACATTTCAAATGCTGAATCTCAGCCTTCAAATCTGAGCTGAAATGTCCATTATTATGTCTGTTAAATTGGGTAAAAAGGGAGCACCAATAATCTAATCATGTTCAGCATCAAATCACTACATTAAATTATGCCTGAAAATTATCTGGAAGGTAGGTCTCTGTAAGCAAAATCAATGCTAAAAGTTCCTACCCGATTCTTATCACTGAACAGAGATAGTTGAATTTAAAGAAATATGATTCATAAATGTATTTGCGCACTTAGCCCTTGGGTTCAGCTAGCTACTATTTCTAGGTCTTACTAAACAGCATCCTTCTCTAATCCAACAGAAATCCAAAGCCCTTTGCAGCTTACTCCTTTCCCCAATGTCGCTACATCAGTAGCTATATCTTACTACCACCCAGTTCAAGATACTGGCTTTATTTTCCACTTAGATAACACCTTCTATGCTTTCCATCGCTGCTAGGAGAAAAGCCAACAAAAGATATCCCTCATATGTCTCCTTGAAGCACTCTCTTGCCTGATGCCTGCAAAATATGTCAACAGTTGAGTTTGTGGTGTGTTGAGATCACCGCACCATGCTGAGCTACTTTGCCTCCCTCTTTACCTGGTGTCCTGCTTAGAGTTAGAACACAACTAATTCCATTCAGTGATTTTACTTTACAGCTCATTTTCTTCTAACTGCACTTTCTGAAGCTAATGGCATACTTTCACAGACAGTGTCTGCTTCAAACAGTGATGATGCTCCATGTTTATAGCTACTACCAAGGACTGGTGTGCAGACCAAGGTCACTTCTAAGTTTTGTACACCCTGTTGAAGGATGCAGAAAGTAAAAGGCTGCACCTGCAGGGAGGAACAGACAGGACAGGTGACCCTAAACTGACCAACAAGGTATTTCAATCCCATATATGTCATATTCAGTATAAATATGAGAGATCACGAGGGTCAAGCTCTCTTCTTCAATGGCTGGTGTCCAAGGAAGACTCTGTCTGTTCTGCCTTTAATCCTAATCCATGTGTTCCTGAATCCAGTTCCAGGATCCACCTCCTGAATCTGGCTTCCATCTGTCTCTGAGTCTAGTATGGGACTTCCACAGTGCCTGCTCCACCATATCAGTGGTGATGGTGATGTAATTGCTCTCAGAGATGTTGGGTTTGACACTGGTTTTGTATATATATTTTTTATATATTCAATTTTATTGTTATTTTCATTAAAACTGTTTTAGTTTTCTAATCCATAAATTTCTCCCCCTTATTCCCTTTCTCTTCCCCTTTGGGAAGGGAAAGGAAAGAGCTTAACAGAGAGCATTTGCTATTCATTTAGTAGCCAGCCCTACCCTAAACTGTGACACCTGGGCCCCTCAATATGCTATCAACATCACTTGACTCCCATCTTAGACTTGGATTGTAAACTTCTCCTTCCAATTACAAGCTCCTTCCTACAAGTTTATGCAACACCTAGTAGAGTTGGTCTGGGCCTATGACTGTCAGTAGCAGCGTCAATAACTAAAACTCTATGGTTTTCACAGGCTTTGATACAAATTAATATTTAACTAAAAGATCGTACAGATAATTCAGTGTTCATAACAGAAAAAACTGCGCTTAGGAAAAGGGGCAAACACACCATGACAGTTTTATCCTGAAAGGCAGATCTTTGGATTACATAGAATAGCATGACAATACTGGTGTCAGTAGAATTATGATGATTGACACCATGGACAGATTTGTTGGCTTTGAGTAAAACTTACCTGATGTATAGGTCATTTTCAAAAGGATTTATTGAGCTCAATACATTGTTCACAGTTTTCAGGGGACTTTCATTTCATAGCTTTTAAACTAGCAAGATCTCAGTAGTCCTATGAGGGAAACAAAATGTTGTCATATGACCTAAGCACCCAGTGTAAATTTTTAAATGAGGAGTTCCTAAATAACCTCACAAGTCAAGGTAATTTATCCTAACTAATACATGAAGAAATGCAGATGACAAATCTGTTCTGAACCAATTTGAACAACATTCACATAAGGTTATCATCCACATCCTGCTTAGTCAAATCTCCTAAGCTTTCTTCGGCACTAATGGTGGTGGTGTCCACTTTTTTTGGAAGATGACTGGTATATGGCGAAATATAAAAAAAAGTTTAGAAAAAAACCAATGTGTTGCGAGTCCATACATCAACAAGGAGACTTGCAACTACCCCTGACTGTGCCTGGAAACAGCAAACAGTCCCACAGAGAGAAGAAGGATCCAAACCATATCAACAGAAAGACCAGAAATCTTCTGTTCTTTCTATATCCATTACTGCTTCTATGAATCTGTCAACACCTCTAATGATTTGATGAACTTCTACCAATTGCAGTGTCATACAGAACCATCTCGAGGCCAGGAAAAATGAGAAATACATCTACCAGCCAGAGAACAGAGAATTTTGCCTTCTCTAACAGCCTTCAAATGCATGGGAACGGCAAATAAAAAAAAAAAAAAAAATCAGATAAAAACCCCCATTTGCTTCAGGTTATCTTTTTGTGAGATTTCAAGGAAGCAATGGAGTAACCAAAGCACAGAAATACCTACCCATAGTAGGCCATCAGGAACTCAGCATGAATTTGCAGTCCATCGCATTTAGCGTTGCTGAGTGATGCAAATGAATTAGTATTGATTTTTCTATATATTTGTCTCTTGCCAAGATGTAATCACTTATTAATAATATCAGAATTGCTATTCTAAGAGGTATTTTGTCTCTACTTTTAATTTATTTATTTATTTTTCTCTTTTTTTAACATGTTATTATCAGGTCAATGTTCTCAAAGCATGTGCACTGAAACTTGCTTGGTACTTTCTGCAACAAGGAATTATATCCAGACCTACATAACCAGATAATCTGTCTCTCCACCTTTTCCTAAATCATGGTTTAATTAGCCAACGTGTAGGATTATTTCTGACAGATAAGTAATGGAAAATTTGTACAGAGTGGTCTGCATGGCATATCACTGTTTCTACCTACATTCATTTTTTGACCTTTCAGAAGCATATTGTTTTTAAAGCACCTTCCCTCATACAATATAACTTTTTAAAAATTAGTTATTTGTTATGGAAAATACTTTGCAGAGATCTTACAAAGTCTCTTAACAGTATGGTAAAATGCAAAGCTTATGCATCGACACCAGCTGTCAGCATTTAGTGAAAATGTTAAGAGACAGAGCCAAGGATGAATTTGAAAGCATAATCCCATATATATCATGATGAATCATACCTCGAAACTTCTTACCTTAAGTAGCCTGGAAGGGTGATTGTGAGTTGTAAGCGAGATGTCTCTCCCATTTTGGAAAGTAACTACATAGCATGTGGCAGATTTATGTGCTGGAAGAGTCAAAATTTACTAGCAGCTCTTAAAGATGGTTTGAATATATATTAATTAGCAAAGTTATAGTGGCATCATTGGTAAATTTCCATTTACAGAACTAGGAATATAACAGAGCTACAATACCTTAAGAAATCATGATAAAAGCTATACTAGTGATCAGAATTTCTGTTTTAAGTTCAGAACAATATTTTTGCTCTCTGAAAGGTCCAGAGTGAAATCCTAAAGATTTTTTTTTTGGCCATAAAAGTCGGTTATGCTAGGGTTATGCTGTAAAGGTACTAGGATCCACAATCATCATAAAGCATAAGACTTACCTGAAATCTCCAAATGGCATCAAGGTGTACATATAT
>VWZK01018011.1:0-70855 GCA_013396935.1 Baryphthengus martii
TACATTTCTCCCAACAATTCCCAGAGAGAAATCTCTCCGTAAAATTGATGCATACCTTTCAACATGAGAGCACTGAAAGGATACACGAGATGTACCAGGTCTGTAATACGCCATTCGTATGGATGGTTTTTGCATCCAGGGTAAAATGGATGTAGTCTAGATGCCTTTATTCCTTCTCCTTCTCCTCCTTCTCCTTCATCTTCTTCAACCATAAGGCATTTTTAGCTACATTTCTCTCTTTACCTTGAAGTAGTCTTTCATGTTACCACCACATGACAAAGAAGTATGCCTAGAGGCAGACATCCTAATGGTGCTACAGTTCATGCCCCATGTAGAAAGAAGAGATGATATTAGAGGCAGACTATTTCTGTTCCACTGCCGGTTCCAGAACTTGCAAGTGGGAGAGAAACTTCGCTGTCTGCAGACCTAGAGAAGGAAGAATTTCCCACTCCCAAAAAAGGCTATGTTGTTGTCAGCCTGTGGAACATGGATATACAGAGCTTCCCTTAATAACTTTGAGTTGCACCAAGGGATGTTTAGGCTGGATATTAGGAAGAATTTCTTCACTGAGAGGTTATCAGGTCTTGGAACGGCTTGCTCAGGGCAGTGATGGAGTCCCCATCCTTGGAGGTATTTAAGAGTCATGTAGATGTGATGCTTAGGGATGTGGTTCAGTTTAGGACTTGTCAGTGTTACGTTAATGATCAGACTCAATGATCTTAAATGTCTTTTCCAGTCTACACGGTTTTGTGATTCTGCGATTCTGTGAATTAATTGGTGTTTAAGAGAGCACACAGGTTACAGAAAAACAACGACTGTTGACTTTAAAAAAGTGCCAGTGATGGAATTGTCTTGAATACAAATTTAACGTATTATGAATTATTCTATTTATTTTTTTTTTAAGGAACAGCAATGTAATCAGAGCCAAAGAATAAGATTTATGAACTCCTTATTTTTCACTGCAAACCCCCATATATATTGTCTTGTAAATTATTCTCATCTCACTATACCCATCAGATACTCCTATGAATACAAGAAGCCCTTTTATATTGATTTCCTGTTCTCTGTCATTGCTTAAACAGGCATAAAATAATGTATGTCTCTGTTCTTATTGCCATCTAAGTGTATTTTTGTTTGTCAACTTAAAGGATCAGTAAAGCTTAAGAATCAAATTCATCTCTGAAGTAAATTAACTCTCTGGAGTTGCACAAGCAATAAATTGGGGTTAACTATTTAATATGGTACACTCTTGAAATATTTCTCTGGATACAAACATAGATTAAAAGAAGGAGCAATTCAGTAAAGCATGACTCCAGAAGTTGGATAGTATTTACTGCAAAAAAATACTGTATTTGATATGTATCAGACTTTATATTATCTGCCTGCTAGTGGTAGAGCTTAAAAATACTGTGTGCAGCAATCATAAGAAATTACGTAAAGATGAAACTCCAAAGAAGACTATTTCCTATACATTTAGCAATTGCTGTATATAATGCATTGAATATCCGGTTATGTCTGAGAAAAATATAAAAAAATCTGCAAGTATACCTTCTTCTAAAAGTCTTTCTTTGACCTTCTATTTATTGTGATGAAAGAATTAAAAAAATGTGAGAAATACATTTAAAATTAAACATGTTTAACAGTTTTCTTAGAAAATGTAGCTTTCAAGTGCTTACTCTAGAGAAGCCAAAAATTAATTTCCACACATCACATTAGCTTTGCAGGTTATGATGTTCTTCAGAGCTTGTTGTCATGATTTCTGTTTTATTACATGAGCCATTTTAATAAGGAGATTACCTTTCCAATTCTTCTGATTACCCCCCTGCTTACTTCTTTCATTTTAAATTAAAACTGGATCACACAAATAGCATAAAGAAAAGAGATTATTTGTCCTTTTTTTTTGTTTGTTTTCAGGACAAGAGGGAACAATTGGCAAGTATTAACTTAGAACACTGTATGAAACTGCACCTCAGAAAGCTGAGTTTAGCATCAGGCTGTCTTCTCTACTGAAGTTAAAACCTGTTAAACTTTGCTGCCTGTGCGTTTGCCTAGAGCAGCTAAGAGTGCCAGTGCCCCACGTTACATTCCCTTTACAGAACAGGTAGATGGTCTCTTTTTTTTCTGATGGCTCCACAAAATGCCAGGGTTCATTCCTTGGCCCTATATGTCCCCTCTCTCCCTGCTTGTGTTAATCAGGGTCAATGCGTAGGACTTTGACTGTCTTTCTTCCTCTCTGTGCAGTCTTGCACAAGTTCTCCTGTCCTCTTCATGCTCATAAGTTAGTAGCTGATAAAAGCCACTGATGTAGAGTATGACTGTAGTCTGTTGCTGTCTGTTCCAAAGGCAGTTTAATTACTACTCTAATGAAACCAGAAAGACTATCTTCTTGTTCTTGTTCTTCTTTCACTGTTGTTGCTGCTGTTGTTGTGGTTGTTGACTGGGAGCTACTATTTCAAAGCTTTCCTGGGGTCAGAAGCATATGTAATATTCTGCTAAATGAGGTGCAAGACCTGTCAACTCAAAATTGGTCTTTAAAATTGTGTCATTCTAATTGTCATGTTGTGTTTCCCTATATTTCTTTAAATATTGATAAGATCTTGTCAAAGAATTTGTAACTCAGAAACTACAGAAAACCAATGCAAGATACCTCTTGAAGGCTTACGGAGGGTACAACATGCCGTGCCTGAGAGACTGCATTTCATAGGCTTATAAGCTTTTGTTCTCCTATTTTAATAGGCTAAAAGGCATTGCAAAAGATAGAACAGAATTTTATAGTCATTGTTCTTTTAATTTGATTTTAATCACTGGAAATCTATAACAAATATGAAGATAATTATAATTATCATTAGCTAGTTCTTAGAATTTCACAGAATAGCTGAGAGATTCCAGACCCACGTCTGATACTGAAAGCATCACACAAACATTCTTTTGTCTTTTTATGCTCATAAACATTGAATTTCAAGTATGATAACGGTTTGATATCGAAATTTTTTTTCTTACTATAGCCCTCTTCTTTCCTGCATGTACACCAAGAGTCTTTCAACCTTGCAGATGGTTTCTATTAAATACTAATTGTGGTATCATTAACATTTTCCAATTAAACAGTACAAAGAAGTGCATTATCCTTTGAATGCCTTTTAAAAATCTTAATAAAATTGCACTATGTAACTGGGAGGTTGTTTATTCCTTTTGATGGTATCCTTCAGGCAATAGATGAAAACAATATATGTAGAAATATTCCTGGTTTACTGCCATTGTGTAGTCATGGTACCAATGCAGAAAATTTCTGAATTACTTTATCTGCTTGGATAGGGGGAAAATTCTGTAGACTAACCTATTTTATACTACACCCTTTAAAATTCAGAAAAACAACAATTTCAAGATGAACAGATAAATAAAAACTTGCAAGCACACAGATTTTGTACTTTATCGTGACAAAGCTTGTTTTTATTCTAAAAAGAGAGAATAGGAAATAGACTGAAAGAGAGCTATAAAATTCAATACTTGCCCATTGATGTAGAAGTCAATCACTCTGGATCACTTAATTTTTATTACCATGACATGTGTTTTATTATTTTTTATTTTGGTAACACTGTAAATTGAAACAGTGCTTCCAAATTAATTAAAAATCAGCTCTCTCCTAAGAAGCTGACAAGTAAGTTGAGTCAGTGATAAAGAAGCAGCATATGGTTAAAGAAAAATTCTAGAATGGAACCCAGTAGTGGAAAATTCCATCCAATAAATGTTTTTGAGGAAAAGAGGAGTTTAAAGGGACAGGAAAGAGTACAAGTGAAACTAGGTAGTAGGTGATATCTTAGATGCTGCTCAGTGTGGGACAGCATATCTATACTATATTATACAGTATTTGAAGAGTTAACTGCACTCTCAAGTTCTACATTGTTCCTGATAAAAGCCAAATCTGACTACTTTGAGAGAAAAGAGCATAATCTGATTAATCTGGGAAAAAAAATCAGACATCAGTCTGGGGGAAGGTATAGTTTGTGGTTAAAATACATGAATCTGAGAACAGATGTCGAACCAAACAAAACTGGAATTTAAGTGGTAAAAGACAGTAGAGAGTAAACCTTGGCACAGGCAGAGAAAAGCATAGATAAAGAACTGAGAGGAGGGAGAAGAGTAAGGGATAGAGACGAAATGAAAACAGACTTGCTATTTTTAATAGGGTTTGAGAGTAAGTTCTAACTTGTTACTGTAAGAAATGAGACCTTCAAACTACTCCTGCTTGGATACTTCTTTGCTGCCTTTGCCTTTTGTATCCGTATGTTACATATGCTGTGATTCAAAGTTATAAGTGGGTGTGCAGTTATGTCTGCTTTACCCCTGGAATTTCTTATTTGCAGAAAGATTTTGTTTAGACTAGCTTTCTGCCCAGTCTTAAAATAGAGCGAAATAAATCGAGTATCTATTAGACCTGACATCTCTCTTGAGAGAATCATCAGAGCACACAATAAAGCAGGAGATGTCTGTTGTCTCCTGTTTGTCTACATGCATGTAGCAAAGCAGCCAATGAATTAGTCCTCTTCAGCCACCACCACAGAAGCAGAAAGTCAGGTAAGGTAAGTGAGGGCAACTGATCGTGACATTATTAAGGGAAAAAGCAGAGATCTGTCAGAGAGCCAAAGAGCTTGCAAAGGAGTAGGGTTTAAAAACCCATATGCTTGCTCAGCCTGAGTGGTTTGACTGGTATGGAAGCAAAACAAGCTCATACCCTAAGAAGAGAGGAAAAGACAATCAGCACAGTAACTAAAGGGACATTTAACATTTCAGAGAAGGGTATAAAGAGGCAATGTAATGGACCAGTAAATTTGACTGGAGGTCAGAGCCAGGAATCCTGGCTGACCATTGTAGCTCTCTCTTGGGTTTACTCTGCAGCTGGAAGTTGGTGCTTCCACCTTCCTGTCTCCTTGTCTTCACATCAGCAAAGTATGAATGATGATACTAATAGCTTTTGCAGGTATTTTCTGACACTTAATTCTGTAACACTTTTAAAGAACTCAAATGCACCTGGAAACATTGCACACTTTTAAACCCTTTGTTTGTACTTTAGAAAGCCCCATGTGTGCCTCCATTACGTTCAGTGTACAAATGGCAAATTTAGACTGTAATTAATTTCATAAAGCAGCATGAGCATTTCCAAGCAATACTCAGAACAAAAGCATTAAGCCTACCCTATACATTCCTTGGAACTGGTCCCTGAAGTTTTTCAAGCTGCTTTGTGTGCAGATGGATAGACAGAATGAGACAGACACTTGCAGACAGAAGGGAAAGACCATGAGAGGGACTTAATACTATGTGCATATATATAGTGTCTAATAATACAATCTTACTTTAGTAATAGCAAATGACAACTGTTAAATCGTCTGGTTTGTGTATGACAGTACAGGGCAGTAAACTGGAGAAAAAAAGAGGAAAATTACAATTTCATAGTAATCATGTGTCAGTTTGCACCCAGTATGACTAACAGTTCTTCAGTATGTTTACATTCAGGATGAGAGGGATGAACTAAGTCAAAGTGGAGTGCATCCCTCTGAATGTATTTATGTTCCTTAGACATTGTAGTGTCAAAACATGAGCCTGAAGTGGGGATGCGAGGTAGTGGGTCAGGGAGTGAGGTGGAACATGCTGATGTGACCACTGTTGCTATGATACAAGTTTCCTTTTTAACTTCTTCTTCCTTCCTCCCACCCTTTACTTTTTCCGTTCCCTGCACTCCCTCTTTTTTTTTTTTTCATTCTTTTGCCCATTGCACCATGTGAGCCTAGTAGAGCTGGAGGAAAGCAGTGCCTTTGAGAGTCTCATTAAACACACTTCGCCGGGTGGTGCTCTGCATGTGAGTTGGAGAGTCACTAATGGGCATACAAATACCTGAGGTTCCTGTCTCATTGTCATGGCAAGCCGGATTTCTTCACATGAACTGGGTGCATTCATGTCAAGGAAGAAGCTTTCAGTTGTAATGTACCCTAAACTTTCTTTCTCCACCACGCTGGACTTGGTTGCTTTGAAAGCTGTACCCTACGCTCCTTTGCTCCTTTCAGTCTAACTATGTGCAATTCATCAGAGACCCTAAGCTGCAAGTTTTTCAGGGTGTTTTGGTTACAGGTTCGTAAACTGCTGCTCTTCTCCTTCTGATACTGCACAAAACCTGCCAGAAGTCTTCTTTTATAGATAGAAAAGAGTCTGGATCAGTTTCCAGACATTCTGTCAAGAAATTGTATAACACATAAGCCCCCAAAAAAAAGGGTTTGTTTTTTTTTCCATGACCATTTATGTATGGGCATTTGTCTGCTTTTATCCACATATGGTTTGTTTTCCTGAAAAAAAATGTAGTAAGTCAAATGTACATTGCAAATGAACATGCTGATCTTGTATAATTGCTATTCAAATCAGTATGCTTGTGTGCTGATTTAAATGGTGATATTAGTGTAAGTAGGATAATATCTCAACCCCACACTGCTCACTAATCTGAAGCATCTAAGATCTCTCTCTCCTCTTCTCTCCCCAGCACTGCAGTGATAACACCCACCATTGCCAATCAGATATGAATATAGTAGGTGCTTGGAAAAGAGGTTACACTGGAAAGAATGTTGTGGTCACCATCCTGGATGACGGCATCGAAAGAAACCATCCAGACTTGATGCAGAATTATGTGAGTATCTACAAGAGTCCAGATTTGCTGCTTTATTACTAACTCAAATGACTTTGCTGCTCCTGGAAAGAGAGAGAGAGGGAGGAGGGAAGGAGGAAGAAGCATATGAGGGTTTCCTGAAATGTTAACACCAACAGGAGGAAGGAAGACAGCTTTTGTTAATCTGTACTGTTCTAGTAAAGACTGTGTAACTTCTGAACATATTTAATATCTGGATGCCTCCTATAGCTTAGTCCTGAAGTTCTGAATGACTGGAACTAATCATCAGATGCTTTTCCTCTTTTCTGTAATTATTTTACTCAATATCCTTATGCTCTCAGAACTTAGAAATTGAATACACTGCTTTTCAGTTATTCATGTAGCTGAAGTCCACTTTTGGCCAATATATGCAGCTAGCAAGACCGTGGCTTTTCTGAAGGACTGTAATTTTAGGCATATCCTTCTATGCATTGATTTTTAAAGCTATTTATCTTACTGCTAGAAATAATATTAAAGGAAAGGACGTGACTCATTATGACCCAGTTAAAAAGAAGTGTAGAATATTTTGTGATCCTTCTAGTAAATCTATGTTATATCCAGTGATTCCCCTAACAATTTATAGTAGAGCTGTGTCCTTTGTTTTCTGTGTCCTGTGTCTCATGTTGCTTCAGGAGGTTTCCATTTGCTTGCAGTTCATCACATTTAAATGATTGGTTTGATAAACCTCGCAGGATTGTATAACATGAGAAGCTCCTTCTCTAGCAAGTGGCTTCTTGTGTTTGTGTCAGAGTTTGAAGCTGTTCAGAGCACCAGCGCCAGACTTTGCTGGAGCGATTAGTCACGTGCTTTGGGAGCAGGTGTTACCTGAAAGCACATGACCTTGAGGACCTTATAATTTCTCTGAAATAAAGTGTGCAAGATGTACCATCACAGAAGTAAGAAAACAAACAAATGTATTTGGATTGAGCCAGATGGGTGAAGATGACCGGCACAAGACAAGCAGGGACCTTCAGTCCCATTACAATTGTAGATGTTTTAAAAGAGCCCTGAACGCAGGTTTTTTGCCAGCTGACATATCATCTTGACAGAGCGTTGAAGAGGTGAAGGTGACAAAAGCATCTTTAACAACACAGCAAAAGCTACAACTGTGTTCACAGTTTAAAGCTGTTTATTTTAAATTAGCCGTACTTGCAGTAGTGTCCTTCCCCATACTGCATGTGGAAATCAGCGTTGAAGTACATAAAGAGGACTGCACAAACCCAAGTGACAGGCATTTGCCCTATTTGTCAATGTATGCTTGATACTAGTGCATGCCATATCTTTCATTTTAATCTCCTCAGTTTTTTAAACAAACCAAATATAATTTTACCTCCTGAATGAATGACCCAGATTGTATCATATGTCACCTCATCTCAGTACTGTCCTTCTACCAAATTTAAAGCAAGCATTTATTCCCTTACCACCTCCTCTCTCCCTTATGCCAACAAGGAATTCTCCCAAAGCAATACAGATTGCTTGTTTGATGACAGATGCCTTCTATACGTCAGATTATTGCTGGTGTGGATGCAAGCAGGAATATTTGAGGTGGATGTGGTAACTAATTTTGTACAAAGAAGAGATTAAAAAGAGCTCCTTGCCATGTCAACACACCACAAGCTCCTGCATCAATTAATGGGAAGCATACAAATCAGCAGCTATTTACTCTGCAAACTATTTTCAGCTGGAAGAATCCTGGTAAATGTGAAATACAGAACAAAAATACAGAGATAGCTTGCAAATATTTGAAACATTTGCACTCCCAGGTAAATGGGAATGCAGTTTATGTTTCATCCCAAGCTGCGTTTTTTCAAGAATATTCTTAAGAAAACTATATTATTCTTGAAACTATGGCTGAAATTTCAGTCATCATTGTGCAGGTAATTTCTTGAATCTTGAAATATTTAGCAAAATCCTCATTTTGAGAATGAGCTCTCCTAACTTCCGAAAGTTTCTTAGAAGCAATGTAGTCTTCTGGTTAAATGAAACACCAGTTTCTATTTCATCTCTGTCACTGGAATATGTGTTTTGAGAGTATTTTATATACTTCTCCCTTCTCAAAAAATAAATTAAAATATGTAAATCCCACAGTTATTAAATATATAATATTCTCCTAAAACATTCAATCATCATAAAACCATAGGCATGTTTGTTAACCTAATTACTCTCTTGTAGGAATCTGCTGAAGAATGTATAGACCATGAATCAATGGTTAATTAATGAAAAACTGATTTTATTTTTCCTGTTGGCTACAGGATTCGCAGGCCAGTTTTGATGTCAATGGAAATGATTTTGACCCTATGCCTCGATATGATGCCAGCAACGAGAACAAGTAAGGCGTTACGACATTCATGACATTTTCAATCCAATTTGCCAAGTAGAAAGTACAAGTTCACCTATGAAAATCTGGGAAACTTGATTTCTTATAAAGCAGTGTGATTGTCATTTAAATCTTTGTGGAATATGTATTTATGTCTCTTCCATGCACAGTGCATGACACTTAATCTTTGAAAGCATTTAGAGCCATCCAAAAACATATAAAAATTAGTTGGAGAGTTCTGGGCAAGTGAAATGAACCATTTTCAATCACTTTGGGACGCAGAATATAAAGCGTGACTCTTATTTTTCTCAGATATCATCTCATTGTGTTATTGGGGGCTTACTATTTGTGACAACTGTCTTGGCTTCTGACTCTCTTGAACTTTACAGACTTTGTATGTTGAAGAAATAGACAAGTTAATGGAGGTACTTTTTTTTCTCTAGTAATATCTTCTAAAGGAATGGAGATTTTACACGTGGAAGTTTGGCAGAAACCTTATAAACCCAGAAGTGGCAATTCTACCAGATTTAAATATCTGTGTCACATGACTGGTTGGATATGTCTCCATGAATAATATATTTCTCCTTCAGACTACTGCTTCCTGATATTTGTCATTCAAACTCTGCTCTTGATATGCTCTGGTGAAGGTTTGAGGAGACACTGAGAAGGACATATCACCTCAGGAAGCAGACCACCTTTCTGTCCCCATGGGTGTTTGAGGGCAGTTATTTGTTGATAACTTTTTTAAAAAAAAGGTAGTTAGCAGAAAGAAATACCTTTTTTTGTGGAATTGCATGAATTGAAGGAGAATCCTACTAGTTGTCAACATGCTGACTGAATTTTATTTTCTTGAGGTTCGGTGCTTGTTTGTTTTTTTTTCATAAGAGGTGAAACTTTGTCATTTACACAAAGGAAATGCTTTGGGGTTTGTGTTGTTTCTTCCCTACAATACCACAAACTCTTTCCAGAAGAAGGCAGCAGGTGTGAGCTGGTACTTAGCAGCAAAACAACATTGTTTTGAGTGGAGAAACTTCTTGGAGTAACCTTGGATTACACTTTGATCGGAGAGTTCTCTCCTGGTCGACACCTTATTCGTAACAGCCGGGAACCATGTATGGACAGGCTGAAGAAGAAGACCTCATTATACATAGCTGCCTGTTACATACAGATCCACTCATTTTACAGTGCATCTCAAGAAACTGTCGTAGCTACTATCAGCCATGAGGTGAAAAGTGAAAAAACTTGAATTCTGCCAAGTATTTGGTCAGTCAGACTGACCCTTCCTTGTAGTCTGAGATGAGAACTATATGAGGATTTAGCTCTTAGGAGGTATATAAATAAATGTACGTAAACACATATCTTAGTTGTGATGATTAGAAATACTCTTCAATGTAGAAATGTATTATATTGGTATTAATTTGAATAATAATCGTAGTTTATTTATTTGGGACTGCAATCTTGCATAAGTTCTCATTTAGTTGTTCTTACTTGTTGCAGTTTACATGCTGCCAAATATTTTTGTCTAGTAACAGGGGCACACAAGAGCTATTTCTTTCCTTTTTGCCTATTAGGTATAATTTTCTTATTTTCATACAGAAACTCAGCTTACTGAGACTCTTATCTGCCTCTTCTTCACTAGAAATCTAAAGCAAGACTACCATGAGAAAATAAAAAGAGAAACTCAGTAAACCCTTTTGCCTTGAAATGTGTAAACATTCTGCACATACAATCTAGTTTCAGTTTAAGCACAAAGAATTGTAGAATCATAGAATCATGGAATATGCCGAGTTGGAAGGGACCCATCAGCATCATCGAGTCCAACTCCTGTCCCTATGTAGGACACCCAAGAATCACACCATGTGCCTGAGATAGAACCATAGAATGGCTTGAGTTGGAAGGAACCTTAAAGATCATGTAGTTTCAACCCCCCTGCCATGGGCAGGGACACCTCCCACTAGACCACGTTGCTCAGAGCCTCATCCAGCCTGGAAGGCCGCTATAAGGTCTCCCTGGACCCTTCTCTTCTCCAGGCTGAACAGACCCAAATCGCTCAGCCTGTCCTCATAGGAGAGGTGCTCCAGCCCTCTGATCATCTTTGTGGCCCTCCTCTGGACCCTGTCCGACAGATCCATGCCCTTCTTGTGTTGGAGGCTCCAGAGCTGGACACAATTCTCCAGAAGTGGAACAAATGTTAGATAAACCCAGTTACTGCATTGCCTCAGTGAAGTTGATGATGAGCTGAGGTGTTCAGAGGTAGCTCATATGGAAAATGCTAATACTACACTGAAGTTGTTGGGAGATATCTTCAAGACACACATTCGCTGAAACAGAAGAATGAATAAAAGCCGATCAATTCTTGTGCTTTCCAAAGCCTTCTATTTTTCTTACAATAGTGGAATTTCCTGTGTCATTGTTATCTCAGTTTTAAAGGTGTCTTGTCACTGGTGTAGAAAGGTGGCTAATAAGAGAAATGTTTAGTTTGACTTATGAGAGGTCTTGGGACTACAGACATGATTTATAAACATGCTAGTTACCTGAAAACACCATAGGAATGTAGGAACATAAATTGTTTACAGCCCAGAGTATGTAGGCTTTGCCACTCAGCATGCTGCAACAACTAATTTGTATGACTGACCACTTCAGCCCTAACTTAGAACTAAGTGTCTATATTATAGCCTCATATAAAGTGTTGGAAGAGCAAAACTGCAGCTGCATGATCACCACAGAAGCATGGTCACCCCCATGCCTTACCTCACGTTTGCTGCGTCTTACTTTCCCCAACCTTTGTGCAGCTCTCCAGAGCAAATCACACTGAAAACTGCACTGCCAACAACTGCAAAAACAAATTGTGTTTTCAGATGGGTGAGGCAGGTACATCATTCAGCTAAGCCTCAGGTTAGAGGAGAGCGAGACAGGCACAAATGGGGAAAATTAAGCATGGCCTGACCAATCACTGACAATGACAGGTTCAGTGAACTAAGTTGACTACATAACAATGCCTCAAGTGCCTACAACTATTGTCCACAAAACTGAGTGTGATAGACAGGCAGTTGCCAGCAGTGGCCTCCAAGGAGTTTTGAGAAAAGATGTAACTCTCTTCTGCTGTCTACCATTTCCTATCCCCACACACACTTCAGTGACAAATCCTGGCTCATCTACATAAAGATGCTCCTGTCCTTAGAATCAGGGCACAGTGAAGGTACACTTGGAGGCCTCCTGGTTTAGGTACACTTTCAGGGATTCACGCTCTTTTGGTGCTGGGAGGAGCCATGTGCCGCTGTCAGTCACAGCTGAATCTTTTTCTTTGGCTGGGTAATGACATCATCACTTTCTTACACAGCATGTCCAGAGAAGGGAGACTGCCTTCTGTTTTGTTACTACTTAAAGTTTTAAATGGGATGTAAAACTGGACCAGTTAATTTCTCTCCCAGGGCTGGGGTGTTTCAGGTTTTTTTTACTCTGGTCACTGTGGTGAATACTCTTACTGCACAGCCCCTAAGATCCCACAGTGAGATGTGGTGATGAGAGGGTGGATTTACTGCCATACTGAGCTTCATCAGTGTTATCAGGAAGTACGGTGACAATGTAGTCAAGTTTTGGACATAGAAAAATCAGAAAAGGACTTGGGAGTGCTGGTGGACAAGAAGCTGCACATGAGCAGACAGTGCGCACTTGCAGCCCAGGCGGCCAATCGCACCCTGGAATGCATCAAAAGAAGTGTGGCTGGCAGCAGATCGAGAGAGGTGATCCTGCCCCTCTATCCTGCTCTGATCAGACCTCACCTAGAGTACTGTGTCCAACTTTGGAGCCCTCGGTACAAGAAGGACATGGACCTGATAGAAATGAGTCTAGAGGAGGGCCATGAAAATGATCAGCGGGTTGGAACACCTCTCCTACGAAGACAGGCTGAGAGAGCTGGGNGTCTAGAGGAGGGCCATGAAAATGATCAGCGGGTTGGAACACCTCTCCTACGAAGACAGGCTGAGAGAGCTGGGGTTGCTCATCCTGGAGAAGAGAAGGCTCTGGGGTCACCTAATAGTGAACTTTCAGTACCTGAAGGGGGCCTACAGGAAGGCTGGAGAGGGACTGCTCACAAAGGCCTGTAGTGACAGGACAAGAGACAATGGTTTTAAATTAGAGAAGGGCAGATTTAGATTGGATATTAGGAATAAGTTCTTTACCATGAGGGTAGTGAAACACTGGAACAGGTTGCCCAGGGAGGTAGTTGAGGCCCCATCCCTGGAGATATTCAAGGTGAGGCTTGACAAAGCTCTGAGCAACCTGATCTAGTTGGGGATGTCCCTGCTCACTGCAAGGGCATTGGACTAAATGGCCTTCAGAGGTCCCTTCCAACCTAAACCATTCTATGACTCTATGATTCTATGAAGCACACATTCCGGGTAAGGTTACTTAGCAGCCTAACATCCGCTTAGAGGCTCAGTATTTCCAGTTATCAGATTCACTGAGGCTGGTAAGCAGTACCTAAGCACCTTCAACTTTTGGACTTCGCTGGTTCTCACTGTACTGAATGAGAATTAAATGACTACAAAGGTATTTAAAAACACTACTAGTAGCCTGCCTGTATTTTTATGTGTCTAAAATAGCTTCAGGAATTGGGACAGGAATTCTGATTATCCAGCATACGTGGTCATTTGGCACTAGATACTCAAGTTGTGCTTGGAAGGTGAGGTAACCACAACCAGGGAACATTCTGAAAGCCATGTTTTGCAAAGACTTCATAATGTGGAAGATCAGTCTGGCTGGTTCCTGCTTCCTGCTATAGCAACTGGACAACATTGCATAATTGTGATTTGTGTCTTCCAGTAAAGGTGGCATGTACAAATGCATCATCGTGTTGTGAAATGATCTATTCTGTCTCATTTTGTGATGCAATCTTAACGTATAGAATGATAAGGAGTAAAAAAGAATTACTGTAAAAATAAGCGGGTGCCTCTCGGCAGGTTTACATGCAGCTGTGAAACCTCAAGATACAGGATCTGTTTGCTAGCTTCTCATTTTTAATTAGTAGCGAAGGCTTTCTCTTGCTGAGGCTTACTGGTGAGGAAAAAGGAATGAGAAAAAATTAACTGGAGGTCTGTGAAGCGTTTGTAGATAATCAAAGTGGCACTTTCCAAAATCATATTTTTGAAGTTTTACATTAAGTCGTCTATTAGCTAAGGAGAATAGGAGTGTAGAAAGAAACAGTAGACTAGTCTTTCAAGGCTTGTAGTCAAAATTGGGGTGGAAAGATAGTTTCTTTAACTATTATGGTATGTGGGAGTCCTGCCAGAATTTGCTTTGGTTTCTACAAACTGTCAGTAAATCACGAAGCTTTTAAATGGTACAGGCCTATACTGGAGGTTTCTTTTGCGCAGGGGCTGAAGACAGCAGTCAGCTGTGGATGAAGTCATTCCTGCTATGCAAAGCATCTTGCTTTGGTTTATTGCTGAGTACTGCTGATTTATTCTTTTTCTGTTATTCCAGTGTTGCCTGTAAACAAATATATTGAAACAACAAGGCATTATCAATCACAGGTCCTTAGACAGAATGCAGATGGGATCACTGAAATGGTACTCTACTCATTGTATACCCTCAGAAATAAAACAGAAGTGTTCATATTAATGAAACATTGCTACTTTGACCAAACAAAAGTTCTTCTGTTTCATGAGAAGTTTCTTGGGGATGGTTTCTCAGACCTTAGGTCTTATTCTGCTGACAGGTACTTAGGACCTCTTAAAAAGCTCCTTTAACTAGTACCAGTTGACTTTAGTGCGGTTATTGTTAAAATTACATACGAAAAAGTAAAAGTAAGCTGTCGTTTCTGTTTTGAATATACTGAGTCACTCTTTGGATGCCTCCAACATTTTTCTGTGATGCATCCCACTACATAAATAACTCACTTTAATAACCTTCTGAATTATTTTCTAATGAATTTAAGATTTCTGGGAGACAGTTTTTCCTGTTTAAAAATCATAAGAAACAGAAGCTACTTATGTCTAAACTTTGCAATATCTGAACTTTACATCTTTTCTCACAACAGCAAAAAAGTTGAAGAGTCGATGAGTTTCAGACCTGCTTGATCCAACATATTGACAGTTTGTCTGTGGTATCCATTCTGATTAATTTTTACTTTCCTTTGTCACTCATAGTAATGTAGATGCTCAATAAAATGCTAAAGACTTAGTTTTCTTCCAAGAATGACAAGCAGTTACTTTATACTGTCTGCTTATGTTGAAGATCTGTAGTAAGTCTTGAGTCATTTAATTGGCATGGATACCAGGTATTTCACAGGTAAATCAGCTTCTTTTGCCTCCTGGATGGTCAATGAGGTAGAATTTAAAAGCTTCATTGACTGCTGTGACTCTCTTTACAGCAGATATATGAAGATCTGAGCACAGACAGACAGAAGGAGCTTGAAGTCTCTCATTACTGGCTTGAAAGTTCATCTGAAAAGGTTCCCACTGCAACAGTGTCACAGAAAGGAGTGCTGAACACTGAGGGTACTTACGTAGTTTATGCATTTTGATTGCTGGTATGCACCTGCTGCTATTGCTTTGAAAGTGGCTGTGTTGTGTGTTGCAGACAAAGATAAGCTGTACTGAGAACCACTGCTGTACCATGTTGTGCTTTATCTTTTCTGTAAAAAACTATTCTGCTGTCAGATGGCTAGTCACAATAACAAAAAAAGGGCTTCATGATTTTTTAGATTAGTCACTGCTTTTTTTTGCTTGTTCTTCCTCAAGGCTTTCAAACAGTACTGAACTGCAAATCCTAAGGCTCACACCTGCAGGGAGGACCTGGGAAAGCCAGTGATTAAGCTATGGAATGAGGCTGGAGATAAGTTGAAGCAAGATATCAGCTCTCAGGAAAAGGCTTTTTTTAGAGGAAATCTCCATTATGTCTGGGGTTTTTTTCTGTACTCTAATATTCATCTTGACCTTCTTCAGCCTCTGCAGGCTTAAAACCCAAAGAATTCACTGATAATGTCATCTGGCAGAGTACGGTCTTCCAGATGCCAGCAAAGCATCTCTGATATCAGATAAATCTTCTGTAACAGGAAGGTAACTTAGAATAGAGAATTAACTTTATATGTATTTCAGATCAGTAGATCAAGTGCTTACAATGAGTGTGGTATTGTTAATTCCAGGTACCAATGAATGAATATCAGGTGTCTAATGTGTCTCAGTGTTACTGCAAATTTAATGGACTTTGGTTAGGCTTGTTAGGAAACTCCAGATTTTGATTGTTTTCTCTGAACTAGTGAAGTGTTCATTTATGGAAACGAGGGTCTGAACCAAACAGTCAGAGGTCCTTGGTATAGAAGCTGCAGTCAGAGATTGCAATCCTGATTTATTGTGGTTTGGTTCTATTCTGATTTTAAACTCTTTGCCCTTATAGCCATATCCTATTGTGTTGCAATTTTAGCAGATGTTAATAATGAAGTAGAGTTCAGTCTGTGTCAGCCTACAGTGAGATTGCCACATTTTGCAAGGAGCAGTGTTAGTGATTCATCATCTAGCCTCCAAATTAATTACAATCTAGGGACCCAACCAAGTGCCTAGAGGCAGAATGCAGCATGGAGATCATGAGATACTAGATCTGTGTTGCTTGACTGTTGCTGTAGTTCAAGGTGTCTGTGTAGAAGTGTAAAAATAAGTGAAATAAACATTGCATCTTACAAAATTATACTATGCTGAAGTAGGATAATTTTACAAATTCATTTGGAGCATATTTTTCTTCACCATCTGTGTCAACTTTGAGTCCCCATGTCCTATCACCCAACGAATATGCCTGTCCTTCAGATGGCCATACCTCAGGGAGGATCATCATACATTCTTAGTTTCTCTCAAGGAAGGGCGGAAGAACTTGATGCCTGCATAAAGAATTTTTTACAGGAAAAAATTTTTCTTTCCTTGACAGAAAAATACTGTAGAAACACAGAACTTGAATCTTCACCTGATAGTGGGGTTGATAATGTTTTTCTTCTAATCTGAAACAGATTTTTAACTTCAGAGAAGAGATAAGGTCTGCAGCAAGACAGAAAACAAGTTAAGTGGTGATGTTTTGAAATCCTCATATTTTTCTGCTTCAGAATAATGCATGTGTTCATTTTAAGCTTTTTGAGAGTAAGAGAGATCCCAGAATTGATGGTAGCTGAGGACAGTTAGCGAGGCTAGATGAGAGACAGTCTTTGTCAGGCTGATTTCACTCACCCACAGCAAGCACTCTCATCACTGGTCTCTATGGTCACTCCTTTGTGAGAGCATTTCATATTGACAAGACAATGAAAAATTCATTGGATTGCAGGAGTAGATGCAGTAGCCTTTTGACCCAGGTTCCAGCACTAATAGTGAAAAATATCCTGATGAAAGTTTTGTTGAGCTGCCAAAAATTGTCTTTTTGGTAAACACTTCTAATTTTCTCATTATATTATCACACTGCATTACATAACCAGTTCCGAAGTTCACAACTGGTATGAGTTAGAATTTTTTGAGAGCCGGAGGAAAGATATTTCTTTGAGTTGTCATTGTAAGTGAGGGAAGTCAAACAGAGGAATAAACAAAAACAAACTTCAGCCAGAATTCCAATTGCTCAAAGATGAAAAAAATAGTAATTTTTCACTACTTTGGTATCAGTTACTGAGCTGTATTTCTCACCACCTAACTAATGTTTGAAGAGCACTGCTCTTTTACAACGTATAAGACTCTTGTGGTCACAAAACATTTAACCACAACACTACAGGAAAGCCATTTTCCTGTTTCTAATTACTGAAGTACCAGACAATGAGCTCAAAAATAAAATGACATTCTGAAGCATTATGAAACCACTTCTAGCTCTTTTATGCTAATAATTGATAACAATGAGTCAGATCTTCCCTTCCAGTTCAAATTCAACAATAGGAAGGATATAAGCTTTGATATTTGTGGTATTTGTGGCATTTACGTTTCTGAATTCTTTTCTATGGAGAGTTAGAAACAAAAGTTTTTTTTCAGGTAGTCTTTTTCTCAGCATTGGTATTCCCTCTAAGTATGTGTCTGTGTTTTGAGGTTTTGAACTTATGAGGGGAGAGTCTACAGTAGGCAAGTATTAATTTGGTAAAATGGTAGACCAGTTTCAAGTTGCATACGTTTATACATACTGCTCTACATCTGAGTAGAATTTGAGAGCACAAATACATTTCTGCATGTTGTGCCCTTTTCAGACACTGTAGGTATTAGAGAAAGTTAAACAGTAGATCCACTATGTGTATGTGGTAATTGATTTTCCTACCTGATTTCGAAGTGGTCAACTTAGTCACAGTGCAAAATGTACTACTACTACATTGAGATCTCTCAGCCAGCACATACATGCACATAGTATTGATTGCCCCTTTAATTCTTGTGACATCAAAACCAGATCTTAAATTACAAGTCTGATAAAGCACATATGAATCCTATGTCAAAAGCTTTTTAATTGAAACGTTTTTCTAAGTGACATGCCATTACGAGTTGAAGTCTGCAAAGTTACGCTATAAGCAAATGTCTTAATGGCATTACTAGGTGTTTTTATAAGGCATCTTTAGGATAAAACTCTCAGATGTTGCTGTTTCTTACAAATGGAAAAAGTATCTGCATAGGTTTATTACTGTAGGCAGACTTATTTTTTTCTTGTTTTATATTACTGTCAGATTTTTAACTTTTTGTAAAGATACACAATGGAATTATTTCATTTGACACTTGAGTCAGTCTTCCTGAACGAGAGCTATCAAAGTAGAGAAATTCAGATGCAGAAGTAAAGCAGGGTATCCATCATAGATGTAGATTGTGCTGATGAGGTCTATGCTACAAAATTTTAACCTGCTTTGAAAATTATTTTTATTATTACAGAGTCCCAATGCCATCATCACATCTCTGATTTTAGCAAACTGCAGTAGAGACTATGGCCTGTTTATTTTTCCAGCATGTGAGATTGTAAAGCTGTTGGCTAGAGGTATCGAAGAGTACCAAAGCTTATTTCAGCCCAAACTTACGTCCCTGTACTACTCTTCTTAACACTCCATAAACATCAGATGAACAGCTACTAACTTGTTCTGCAGTGTAGTGTGTGAGAATTAAACTTCTTATGCTGAAACCCCTTTTTCAATCAGGAGCAAACCTAGCTCCTGCCAAATCAGTGATAGAAGTTTCATTAAAAAATAATTATCAACACAGATAAAAGTAGGTCTTGAACTTATTTCAGCAATTTCTCATTCAATTTGGAAATTCAGCTCTGAAGAGAAATAGGAGGTCCATTGAATGCAGAACAGAATCAAATGAAATTAAGATTAAGCACAGTACGTATCTTGCAGAGCTCAATTGAAATTGCAGTCAGAATTCAAAATAGGTAGGAAATATGTTTCTCAGCTGGAATATGGTGGAGACTCAAATTTTTAAAATACCCATTTCTTTAAAATGTGGTCACATCAGCCATCCACTATTAGAAATGGAGTATGCAGAATGAGCAAAGACCCATCCATGACCTGCCTGCAAATCACTGTGTTGCTCCTTTTTTACATTATGACCTTAGGATCTTTCCATCTCTCAGTATTGTATGAAAGCAAGATATATTTTCCCTCAGTGCATTCCCCCAGACTGTTTTTGGGAGGTCCAGCAGACTGCTTTTCCTGCCAAAGAGATCTAAGTATGAAACACCATATCTGCATTCTTGTAGTCATAGGATATTTTTCATTTCTGCTAATGTGTGATTTCTGTGGACCTGATGCAAAATATTTTGAAGGCTTTTTTACTTTTCACTTGTTTCTTCATTGCACGGAAATGGTGGGACTCTAATGTGGAGATTTTTAAGTAAAAGGAGAATGCTCAAGCATCTGAGATCTCTCCGGATGCTATATATTAGTGACAGTCTGAGTGAAAAACATGAATTAGTGTATATAGTGCCTGATAACATACAGTCATAGAAAAGCTTGTGAAACAGAAGATGTTGAATGGAAAATAAAATGCCGAAGTACAGAGTGTATCTGTAACAGAGCAGGCTCATGGCCCTGAGTTTAAGGTGGTAAAGAACATAGGCATTAGTGTTAGTCATGGTGGTCTAGGACCATGGGCAGTCCCAATAAATGCTTATTTTTCCTAGTTATACCAGATTGTACTGGTTATGGCTGAGGCAGAGTTAATTTTCTCAACAGAAGCCCATATGATGCTATGTTTTATATTTGTGACCAAAGCAGTGTGGATAACCTGTGTCCTAACTACTTCTGAACTGAGCTAGCACAGTATTAAGGCTTTCTCTGTTTCTCATGCTGTCCCCTCCAGCAAGGAAGCTGATGGTGGACAAGAGGCTGGAAGGGGATACAGCCAGGACAGCTGATCTCAACTGACCAAAGGGATATCCCATGCTGTGTAACATCATTCTCAGCACTGAAACTGGGGGATAGTTTTTCCAAAGTAGCTGTTGCTCGGAAAAAGGCTGGGCATTGGTCTGCACGTGGGAGGTGCTGAGTTATTGCATATGCATCACTTGGTTGTGCTTTTTTCTTTATTGTCCTTTATTTATTGAACTGTTTTTATGTCAACTCACAAGTCTTTCTCACATTTGCTCCTCCAATTCTCTCCTCCATCCCAATAGGAAGGAGGGAGCAAGCAAATTTCTAGCAAGCTTTCCTCGTTATGTCCAAGCCCATATTTTCTAATGCTAATATCTTAGATAAATATGGGTGGAATTTCCTAGGAGTAGCAGATGCATGGCCTAGCCAAAATACTCATTGTGTCTGTATTCCAGTTCTTACTCTAAAGCTTTTTAAAAATATTGAGAATTGTAGTATATTATCAACTTTAGATAACCATATATTCAGAAAAACTGGTAACAGTTCATTAGTGAAACTTAAAAAATAAACCTGCAGCTGAAGTTAATAGGAAGAATTCAGAAAGCATACCAAGAGTTTCTGATTTGTGTAAAGCGGTATCGGGAGTGACACTAACTTCATTTACAATCTGAGGCCTTGTTCCCAAATTAGGATTAATTTTAGACTCCAAACACATTAACAAAACCTTAAACTATGCTCATTATCCGTATAGTTGTACAAGAAGAATTAGTATAAGGACTTATTTTCCAAGTTTCATCTTAAATATACTTATGTCAGGTGGAAATATTTTATTTTTGTAATTAACAAGGGTAAATTAAAGTGATATAAAGCATTGTTAAAATGGTGCAAGAGCCTGGCTGCAAAGATTTTTGCTTGTCTGTTTTAATACATTTACTTTTACGTCTTTGCAGATAAATTGGTGGAATTTGTAAGTAAAATAGTTTTTGATGAAGCAATACATCTGTTGGCAACATGTAGAAATATATCTAGTGCTTTTGTGAGGTTTCCTGTTGGCTTACATATTTCTTTGCAGTCTGCTTTTAAAAAGACATATAAATGTTTTCAGATCTGGGTGTTTGCTTTGAGGGTTTTGTATTTTCAATTAGGAATCTGTCTAGTGCACTGACTATGAAAATGACACAATAACATTTGTGTCGCGAGTGATTTTTTTTTTTTAAATGATCTAAATGTTTCTTGTGTGGACATGGAAAAAGATAGAAAGATAAGGTGCTTCTGAGGCACCTGCCTCAGAAGGTCATTTTTTAGTCAGCTGGGACCTGTAAGTACACAGATAGCATTTCTTTGACATTGGGCAGCATCATCTTGCAGACTTAAACATGAATGTAGTGTTATTAAGACTTAAGAGAACAGTGCCTTGGCTGCAGTCTAGGGATATGAACTGTCAGGGATATTATTTCCTGTTCAGCTTCCACTTTCAGGATTTGTCTTGTGATTATTTCCATAGGCAGCTTTTTGGCTTTCTAGGTATTACTCTCCTTCACTAACCTTGGGTGCCCAGCAAGTCAATGGTGCTCCTCTGGGACACGGTTTGCTACAGTGTGAAGGAATTGTGAAGGCTGCACGTTCCATGTTTTTCCTGTGTCCCCTTCCCCTGCTTTTCTCTGTGCCCAGCATCTGATTGCTCATTCTTTGCGATTAGAGTTGAATCGATACGAAAGCATAACATGCCCAAAATTTAGGGCTTCAAACATGCTTCATGAATTCATATATGATATGACTGCTGTTTATAACCATGGCAGTAGCTTAGACAAGGGGAAAACAGTCCTCTATAATTGTGCAGTATACCGTATGTACCAGATGTGCCAGCGTTCACATACAGAAGATTAAAAGAAAATGCAACTGTTCAGCAGAAAAGTGATGCTAAAGCAGTTATTTTGGTGATAAACAATGAACACTGAAATGGTGGCTGTATGTCAACACATCTGCCAGAAAGATGTTTTTTTTAACACTGTCTGGTTGGATATGTTGCTTGCATTGTCTATATGTGGATGTTGAGTGGAAAAACGAGATGTATCTGGAGGAACTGAGGGGGAGATCAGCTGCTTCTTGACAGATGACCTAAACTGCCACATGCCAGCCATGTCCAGCCTTGCAGAGAAAACCACAGAGAGGCAGCCACAGACACAGTTTTATTATGTCTTCTCCCCAAAGAAATAAAGTGATTCTGCTTTATGCAGACAAAGTAGATTTCAGCCAGAGGTACCTGAAATACTGAATGACCCAAGGTAGGTCATGTTACTACTGTCATCTGCTAGCAAGATATAAGATATAAGATATAAGAGAAGGACAGTGTCCAATCAAGAAAGAGGTGGTACTGGGAATGTGGTTTATTCTGTTTGGTATTTTCAGTGATTACCTTGGGAAGTTTCAAAGATTCCTTTCTTTGTGTAAGAGTATAGTGTTGCTTTACTGTTATGTAAGGTTATTGAGGTGATGCAGAATCTAAGTTACAGGACTACATTCTGTTCACTGAGACCTTTGCAGACTGGGGAGAGACAATTTAACTTTATTGAAGCACAAACTTCAAGTGTAAAAAAAAATAGCTAAATTAAATATTTTTACCAGGTGATTACAAGAATTTTCCTTGTGTAAAAAAATACATGCCTAATTTTGTCCATCTCCTTCCCTCATTAAGTTGTATGCTGCAGTATTTCCCCTTGCTATTTTGTTAGTCATATTACAGAGACTGGCGTTTCATTTGTCCTTTTGTCTGTAAATCACGAATGAGGTGATAAAATTTTCTAGTCTCACAGATTAAGAATGAAAGTAGACAGGTATTCAGTTCTTCCCAAGTGTTTATGCTACTCTGTTCTTTGGGCTGCACACAAAAAGTCATTGACTACCTTCATACGCACAAAGTGATTACCAGAATTTCTTGGAGCATATCCTCCTTGTTCTATCACTTTCCATCCATTCTGCAGCCTTTTATCCATCTTGAATTAGGTTCAAAGAGCACCTTTTTGCTGTGTAGCAAGGGAGCCTTGAAGTCTAAGCAACCTCATATTCTTCAGTTTCAAAAGTGAACAAAATAGTCCTCTTGATTGCATACTTCTAGCCAGCGATACACCGTTCCAAGGTACTACTAGTCTTGAAGTTGTTGCTGAACAAGTTTAATTCCATGCACGGGAACTAAACTGTCCCGGTTTTACTTCCGATTTGCTTTAATGAAGAAAAGTAAGAACTGGATTACCCACCTTAAGAAGGCTACTGTACAGTTAATGAGAAATGCTGTGTGAAAAAAAAAAGAGTTCATCTGAAAGTTCTGCTGTTTCCTAGCTTTTGAACTGTTTTATTTCTTCTCACCTCTCACTACAAAAGAGGCTGAATTAAAATTTTACCTTGGATTAAAACGTGTTAAGACATCAGTGAATAATTCTTCATATTTTTACATAAAACATAAAACTATATATTAAGCTATATACCTTACTAAATATATTCTCTGATGATTTTGTTTATATTTCTCATTCTGTGTCATATTTAATTGGCTCTCTCAGAACTTCTTTTCAACCTTATTTTGCCTTTGGTAGAAAATATGGGGGAAAAAAAAGGCATAGTTGTTTTATGTATGCAGATTCATTTGCCCTCTCACAAAAACCAAAACTGTAAAATATTAATTAATATTGTAGAAGCACAGTCCTTTGCTGAGCTCATATCAGAATTTCACACTTGCGACAAATTAGCTGCTTACTGCTAACAGCTAACAAATGTGGAGAGTCAAGGCAACACTGCTGTTACCCATACTGTTAACTTTAAGATGTGCCTGTCTGAGATGTGAAGTGTTCCGTGTGTTTGTTTTAATGCTGTCATCTTTTGATTTTATTTGTGAGAAATAGATGAGATATTTTCAAGTTATTCTTTAAGTAACTTCCCATAATCATGCAAGAAGTCATTAGCCTTGGGGACCTTGACTCAAGACAGCTTCCAGTCCTGTGCTGTAACCACATTACAACACTCTGATGCTCAGTAACAGGATCCTGCTTGTGATGTAGCACCCAAGTCTTTGGCATTTTTCCTGATATCTCACATTGAAGATTTGTGTAACTTGTTTTTCACATTTACTCTGTCATCTCTTTCTCCACTCTTAATATCCAAATATCTCACCTTTGTGAAATAGCTTTATTCTTACACATTTTCAGCTTAACAGATTGTGTTTTAAAGGCTAAAGACTGAGGTTTTCCTTGCCCATTCTTTTAACTTCTAACAGTTCCTTTCTATCTCCTTTTTCAGATGTTCCTAGAACAACATCCCAATTTAGTGCCAGTTTGGAAAGTTTTTTTTTGTCCTCCAGATTATTAGAGGCCATTTATATATGGACATGCCTAAAGCGCTATTTCTTCTGCACTGCATAAGACATTACTCTGGGATGCAATAAAATGCTTTCTGCTAAAATGCATTTCTGATAATTGCTGTTAAAACATATATTTTCTCCAGCAGTTACTACACTGTGATCTCTCAGATACACTTTCCTGTTTCTGAATATGTTCCAGTGTAAGAGAAATCTTTTTTAAATGTTAGAAAATGTAGCTAAAGAGTTTTCAAAAAAGTAAATACAACTCAGATATTTTCCTACAGATAACAACGACTACTTAAAATTTCCTTCTTCCATTCCCCATAGAGCTTTGAAAATTATTTTTCCTTTAGTCCTATGATTTTTAGTTTCTTTAGTTCAATGCTGTAATGTTGTGTCATGAAAAGAGCTGGAGGACTTTAAATCTTCCAGTTGCCTGAGGTTTTTCTTTTGCATTCTGAAATATTTGATGAACTCCAGGAGAGTAAAATACAGCAAAGAAATGCACGATCAGAGTGTTTGTAGAATTCAAAGAATAGCTGTTGGAGAAGGAGGCTCTGAAGTGGTGAGACAATTTCCATGGAGGGTCTTTTCAAATTGCCAGCAGCCGTCTTCAGTAACTCAGAATATTTCCTTACTCTAAACATTCAGAAGCGAGCTTAATTAACTTTTATCTTAGAAATATTCCTAATGCCTTACACTTTCTTCCTCTTCTGAGAGGCAAATTAAGAGTGATTATTGAAAGATAAATGTCTTATGTTTCAATTTTGTCAGTGAGATGGGGAGTGATAGATCATGACAAAACATGCACCTCTTCTCTTTTCATCATTGCCTGAAATACTGAGCCATTTCTGTTGGAAAAGAAAAAAATCTGTTAGTGAAGAAAGTTATGTGCAGATTAGTATGTAGCTCTTAAATTTCTCTTATTGTATATTTAGAGAGCCATCAAAAGACTATACCTTTAGCATCCAGGTGCTCAAACGCTGCTAGTGCATGCAACAGAAAAAAAGCAACATGCATGTTTTCATAGAAGTATATTTCTTCAACAATTTCAAGTTCTTCATATAGTAGCAAGAGCATCACAAGATAGAAGCATCATCTTTGCTAAGATCTTTCTGAGTGGGTCTTTGACACCTTACTGGCTGCTAATGACAGATTGACAAATTTCCTCCTTATATGAAAGAGAAGAAAACGTCTTACTCGTCTGCATGTTTTCTTTGTTCTATGTGTTCTTTTCTCTCATATACAAAAAAAAAAAAANTAAAAAAAAAAAAAAAAAAAAAATTCCGAAAAAGTTGTACTTATTTACCTGTAATGTAAAAAATAGCTAAAGCAGTTAAATCTAGGCAAGATCATAAAAAGTGTTTATATAGTGGCAAGTGCTGGCCAACTTGATAAGAATTGAAATACAATTTTGTTTTAACGTAATGCCTATGATGTCTTCTTTATTTCATTTGATGGCCTCTTGAGCCTAAATCTGGTTTTGAATAGTGATTTTTCATGTCTCTTCTTATGAGTTACACAAAGAATATTAAAAAAGCTTTTTTTCTTTCCATTCCTTTTCTTTCTGTTAAGACTTCAGGTAGAAGACACACTTGTAAATGGGCAGAATGTCTCATAACAAAGCTTCCTTTCATGTTTCTATTCTGTGATACTACGTCACTCTGACATCAACACAAAGGACAAGTGCAAAACCTTTTAGCTGAGTGTCTCGTCAAAGTCCCATTTAATATCCTGGGAACTTACTTCCCTTCAACATAAACTGGCAAAGGATCAAGTGAAATGAAGCATCGACCCTTAAAGTTTATCAAGATAGGCTTTTGTAGAAGAGCAGTCATGCTTTCTTCTAGGACTCCATGAACTTTTTAAACAAGTTGTAAGTGATGCAGGCATCCCACAAAGACATGAAATTGTTGTGTTTTGATATATATACATTTCCAAAAAAATGCTAACTTTCAAACACCTCTCAGTTTCACCCCAAATGCCTTTCGGTTTCACCCTTTGTTACTGGTTTTGCTGCCTCTGTTAACTGTAGTTTTCAGGATTTCATGCTTAGTAGATGTTTTCATAGCTTTTAAGAAAACTTAGTCAATTTCAGGCAAGAGTTTCAACCTATTTATTTTCCAAGCTAGTTAAGAAATTAGTGAAATAATTATTCAGAAGGCTTTTGTAATTTTAACTTAAGAATTTAGTGTCTTTTCCAAACTGTAGACTTCAAGAAAACATCTACGACAAGGGAAATTAAAAGCATTGTGGAAAGAACGTAATTTTTTATATGCAGATTTTTAAGAAAGTCTTCTCTTCCAAATAATAATTGAAATATCACTTAAAGGACCCGCAAATGATAACATACTAAAACAAATCGAGTTCCCTATGTGATGAATTCATGCAGTAGGAAGCTGATGGTAAGAAGTGGAAATTTATACATATGACCTTGAAATGAGTAATACAACTTTTGCCATTTCCATTATAAACCTAGAACACAATTAACAATAATCTTGACAGAGAAGCAAGGGTCTAATATAAAAATCTGCTTATAAAATAAATTTATACCATTACTGGAATTAAAATATGGTAAAAGAAGGATTTTCCAATATGTGAGAACTAGTGAAATAGTAAGCAAAATTCATTTAATTCACATGATGTAAAACTGTCCAAAGATGTAATTGTCTCTGGAACATGCTCTTTTTTCTGTGAAAAATTTACATGAAATTTCGTGCTGTGCTTTAATTGAATAAACACGTATCACGATACTTCTACACTAGTTGTTTAAAGCTTCAGCTGCTTCTTAGTGAAGTTACATCTACCATTGTGACTAATTTCACTCCAGCTGGAATTTCGGCTACAATTTCATGTTGCTGTTAATCTCACATTACTGTGGCTTGCTGATGGGAGATGTAGTTACATGATGAGCCCCCCGTGCCCGCCACTCATCCCCTCAGTTTTCCCTCTACAAACATTGCATGGCCCTGGAGTGACCGAGGTATTTTTGGTGATCCAGTGGAAATCTAACCCTTTTGATGGTGGTCAGTGCATGTAGCTAACGAAGTAGCAAGTGTCCATACATGCCACTATGAACCATGGAGACATTTGTACTGTTTCTTCCATTCTTTTTCAGCCAGCTTCCCTTCTCCAGGTGTAGTTTTCTATCTGTCTTCTCTCTGTACTGTAAGACATTCCTCCCATCGCTGTTTCCCTAACAGGGTACCCAGAAAGAGTTTCTTGCCAATGCAATCTCCCTCTGAGAAGCTACAGTTCAGCCTCATACCTTTCACCAGGCAGGCAGTGATTGATTAATAAATTACATGCGCTGAGGTAATACGTGTAGGTATTTCTACATTTTTAGAGTACGGTCTTCTGTGCTTTGTTGTTTGAGTGGTAACAGGTCTAAACTTGTATGTGGCACCTAACAAAATCATAATGAGAAGAAAGAAAGTTTGGGAATCATGTGTCTTGTAAATAATTCTTAGGACAGGCATTTTCCTATAAATATTAATACATTTTAAAAAGACACTACTACAAACAAACACAGAGCTAGAATACTATTTGAAAAAACTTGAAAATGAAGAGGGATTTTTTAAACTTGTTTTGATCTGTGATTCCTGAATTATTTTCTCTCAGGCTTTTCAAAATAATTCTTTATATAGGATAAGACCTTGGTTTATCAGTTCAAGTTAAATAGGCTTTCTTCAGATGAAGAAACTTAGGCTTGAAAATTAGACTTCATATGAAAAATAAACTTACGATTCAGTCTCGAAAATTTCTGTGATCAAATTTGATAACCAAATGTTGAACTGCGAACAGATTGATAGTAAATTAGTTGAGATATACATATAATTGTGAAACTTTGATCCAGCTTTAGGATTTATCAGCATCCAATCTGTTGCTTTGACTTTGTCAATAAGGATTACACTTTTATCACAGATTATATATATATCTTGCTTACCTGATACACTAAATGATATCCTTTGATATTCTAACAAGTTGGCATTGATCACTTATATTGCTTTTTGTGTTATTTGCTTCTTCTCTTTTTTTCCCTAGTCCCTTGTTGTTGTTCTTGTTTTATATTAATCCATTCCAAACAAATTATCTCAGTGTTTCTCATCTAAGTATCTCAAAATGTCAAAGACCTGCACTAATAATAAGGAAATAAGGAGTGATTCCACCCCAAGCAACTGTGATTCTTGTCAGTAAAGTAGGTGGCAACTTTAATTAAAAAACACCAATGTTCTCCAGTAAGCAGTCTGTCAACCTCCACCAGCAGAAAGGTGCCCATATACACAACTGACCTCGCTTAGCCTCCTCTGAAGTGCTTGCCATGTGGTTATCTACAACAACATGGAAGGGAGTGAGTGATGACTGGACATTTTGTTCTCCTTCAGCAGCCTCCTAAGGTTATGCCCTTGCAGCCCAGCTCTGCTTCCAGGCACGGGGTATGCCTCTGACGTGAAGGGACTACACTGCAGATACTTTTACTGCTCCCAGAAAGTCTTGCAGGGGTGGCCCATGGCATGACCAAGACATACAGAAGTTTCAAGTATACCTGGCATATAGACAATCTTGATCTTGCCTCCAAACAGCACTGTGGGCATTAGTGCAATCTCATCTCCCTCATGGAAAAGTGTGGTGCACACCATACCTGCTGGAAGTTGTATGGAGATTGACATACTAGCAACATGAGTGGTTATGGGAGAACGCAACGCAAGAATTCTGACTATAATGTAAGATTTAGTTCAAAATCGAAGACTGGTATCAAAGACTTCTATCTGTTGCTGTGGATTACGCATCATCATTCTATATTATTCTTTGTTAAAAACTGTATGTGTTTTCAGTAGCTGGAAAGTCTTCCGTGAAGAATTTAATATGATTGTGATAATGATGTTAAAATGTGTTCGGATTAATATTGTAAGATGGGTATAAATTACTGCAAGGGATTAAGTACCGCAAGACATTGTGGGAAGTTGTGCTTTTAGCACCTGAGCATGAGCAAAGTCAAAGCCTTTAATCTGAACAGTCTGTGCTTACTTGGAAAAATGTTTGTCTGACTGCAGGCATGGAACCCGTTGTGCCGGAGAAGTGGCAGCCACGGCAAACAACTCACACTGCACAGTAGGAATTGCCTTTAATGCCAAGATTGGAGGTATGTGAAACAATCTCCTACCATAAAAAAAAAGTAACCAAAGAGCCATTTGTGCTAAATGGAACATTCAGACCTTTCTCAACAAGAGAAGGAGATTTGTATGGGTAACAAACCTAGCTGTGTTAGCAAGTAAATCTCAGTTGCAGAGTGGTCGTTAAATACCAGTACTGAAGAGGTTTGTCTGCAGTGACACCTCCAGTGCTCCCTAGAACAGTACCTCTTAGTACACACAAAATAGAAAATGAGACCTTTAATGAAAACACAAACCCTAGAAATAGGACATTTGGGTTTTCTCACAGATTCAGAGCTCTAAGTGATGAACTTTGACAAGCTGGAAGTAAACTTATACATCAGGAATATCGTCTTGCATATTGATCCCAAAAAAACACTGTCAAAACAAAACACATTTTTTGTGTTGTTTTGCTCTTGTCCCTCTATGTGATTGGGTTATTGCCTGAAATACAAGATTCAATTGCACTTTTTTGTTCGTTCAGCCTAGAGGTTCCAGATGGTTTCTATGAATTATTAGTCAATGGCTGCTTATATAAGACCTTTGGCTTAATTTGTGGAGATAACTGTCAAGATATCAACTATGTGTCTCCTAAGATGTAGCCTGCCTGTGCCAGAGTTTAATGCTCCAAGTGATGCTTTACCCTGAACTTTTGATGAAATCATGGGATTAGTATATTGGCTTTCAATAGAACTATAGATCAAACTCATTAATTGTTGATTTTCTGTCCCAAAATAGATCCCATCTGTGAAAACAGAAACTTGTTTACCTATATACACACTAGAAGACAGTTCAAACATATAAGCAGGCAGAATTGAGACCGTGTTTCCACAATTAATAGTATTATGTCTGTTCTCTACTGGATCAGTTAAATTTTGATTCAAATCAAATGTAAGCATGACTGCCTTTCAAATTAGCCGAAGCACACAACATCATCCTAATGTCAGCTTTCTGTTTTCCTGCTGGCTTCGAGAGGATAGGTGGTACCTGATCCAGCATAAGGTTAAAGTGATGCAGGAAAACAATTTCCCTTTGGGTGGAGATCATGCATGCACTATGTTGCCCTGTCAGAGTAGTTTAGAAAATCTGAACTGGCCAAGTGGGTGATTTGTGGCACATGAGCAGGTTTGACTGTGTCCAGCAGCTATGAAAGATTTATTACATTGTCAAACCAGAGTCACGGGAGAGTTTGTGTACTGATAAAGATAAAAGATGGTTTCTGGAAAAGTTTGTTAGTGACTTGAGTAGTCACACAACCTGCAAGAGCTTGAATGTGTCCTTGAAAAGTTCTCCATTAGTAACAATGGCTTCTTAATAGGTTGTTATTTATTAAGTGTTGAGAATGTGTAATAATAATGTTTTAGAAACTCTCCAGGTGTATTAGTTGAATCACAGCCTTTTCTACATACAGGGTAAAAGCTGATTCAGATGGTCATACTAGTTAATGTGAACAATAAAAACTGGATATGTGTGCCTTTTCATTATTTATTTTGTTTGTTTCTCTATTTCTTTCTTTGTTATGTACAAAGATTCTAACAGCCTTCAAGAAATTTCACTGGTCTAAGTGAAACAAATTTTGTCTGCTCTATTCATCACCATGGTCCTGTAGAGCAATCACTAACACTGTTGTTAAAGCTGGAAAGTATTAACAGTGTGTAAACCTCACTAGAGGTAATGTACCACCTTTTAAAAGCATCAACACTTGGAAGAAGGCTTCAGGAGGCTCAGCAGAGAATCTGCAGAAAGTCAGAGGCAAGAGGGAATTCCACAGTCTTGGGAAGGGAAGTTAACCTTCCTCTTCTACTAGCTATGTATATGTAAGAGTTTTGCTGCTGTTAGCCTTTATTTGGCATGTCTCCCACCCTTCCCTCAGAAAAGCCCTAAGCTATACATGTCAATATACAGTGGTGGTGTTCCCTCTCCACAGGCCACATGGAGTGTAAAAGTGTTGAATCATATTATGCTGAATTAGTGTTCAACTTACTTGTTTCCTGGGAGTTTAAACTCTCATGTGGTTGTCTTAGAGCCGAGGTAGAGCAGTTACATGCTCCTTACATACAGGAGCACCTGCCAACAGTAATGTCAAATTTGCTCCATTAAGATAACTATTCTTTACTTGAAACCAAAAAGCATCTTTAGACCTTTAAGGGATAGTAAGAAGGTAGAACAACGGGCAAAAGTAATCTTTTCCATCAATATTCTGTCAGATACTGGTAGCTAAGCAAATCTGATTAATAATCTTTATGATGGGAAGTTGTTAACAAGATACACACCAATAATGCTCACTTTTTTTCTAAATGCATTTATATTTCTCTTTTCCACACATTTAAGAAATTCTGACCACAAATAGATCAAAATCAAGATCTGTAGAATGTCTGAGCCTTCTCTTACAACTAAGTGGGGAAGTAATCTGCAGATAAGAGAATTTGACTAAAATTGCCGTTTGGAGTTTCAGTTCTGTTACAGGTTATGACATATTTCTTATAAAAAAACTATTCACTGTGCCTGCAGTTTGTGCTTATCTAAGCTACAGGCCCTTTCCCTAAAAAAACAAACACAAACAAGTGCACCAATGGGGTAAATCTTTTTTTTTTGTTAATGTGATTCTTTGCAGTAATCACACATAACAAATTACCACCTACAGAGCTTGTGAGACTTTTTATAGGAAGGAACAGTTAGCGTGTTGTTATTGTTGCAGACATTGTGGAAGTTGCAAAGCATCTGTGGGGATTTAGGTGCTTAGTTACTTGGCTGGGCTTAAGTCCTGACGGGAAAACAGTTACGCTGAATTATGGCACAACAGATGTAGATTGTCTTCAGCTGATGAGGAATTAGTTCAGCTGTTTCTTTAAGTTTAAGTCAGATGCCGATTAAAAACAAACATTTTAAAAGAAAACTTGCTTTCAGCTCAGTTTTGCATGTTTCCTGTGATTCATTGGAAGTTTGTTTTTTACTATAATGCCTCTTACATTTTAGCAGTTACTGCAAATATTGGAAAAAGTTTACAGAGCTCTAAAGTCTTAGGTGGAACAGTCTGCAAATGCAGTCTGTTAATTGCCTTCTGGTCAGCTTTTGTTGTCCTATCACCACATGCCAAATGCAGTTTGGAGGTTTTGTGATTGGCAGAATTAACTACTGCAGACATTTGGTGGGGGGCAGGGGAGAGGGAGGAATTATTTTTGTTTTAAGTAGCCAATGAGATGTTGGTTGTTCAAAGTCATTCTTGAAGTGTGTGTGTCAGTTGTTGGCCGGATAGAGCAGCACCTAAGTCACAGCCTTGTCTCTGTTGCTTTAGATTTGACCACTTCATTAGCAAAAAAACCTGGTGTAAATTACTACAGGTGCCAATGGCAGAAATTGGAGTTAGTGTTTACTGGGTGCATTTAGTATTTAAATCTGCTGCATGGTAACAGAGACATAAAGGAAAGCTTTATTTTCCTTCTTTCAAAAGCAGTGTACCTTTTATTGTCTTTATTCAGAACTAAATATATTTTAACGTGCTTAAAAGAAATTGGGAACAGAACTTCCACCCATGATTAATTTTCTGAGATTACGCTGAGGAAGAAAAATAAAACCTGAGAATCCCAGGGTTAGTTTAATGACATTTTTTATAAAGTAAAGTTCATAGTGAGATCACTGTTTGTAAAAGTTTATTATCTCACAAAACATGGGCAGCTTTTGTGTGAACTTAGAAATATGATCACTTTTTATTTTTGAGTCAATTAGACTAAGAAAAAAAAAGACCCTCTATCAACAAAGCACCCCCTGTGCCTTTTGTTAATTAGAAGTTAAGGTCTAGGTAAACACTCAAGTTACTTCAGTCTGAGCTCATGAGCAAAATGAAAGTTGTCTATAATTAAAAATACGTAAATTTGGCTTATAAATAACAGTGGTCTCTTAAAGGGGAACAAGTATCAAACTTGTTAATTGTAAAAGTAATCATTGCTCTGTACTATCATGTAGTTACATGCTAATTTTTATTTAATATTTAACATCCCTTTGATCAGCTGTCACTCCAGCTATATGTGGGTCATTTTTCTGGCATTGACAGTTTTCTCAGTCAGAATTAACTTCAGTAAAAGTCTTAAAGTTAATTAAAAGGACAACTTTAAGATGTTCTCAGTTTCTAAATGTAAGCCTACATTATTCAGTCTAGTGATTCTAAAACATTACAAGGTCATTCATTTTAGAGGGACTGGCACATTGTCTTGTCCAAACCCACATGAGGTGATTCTTTAATAGAAGAATTTCATATTATCCCTTAACAAAGGCTTCTGCACAGAGAATAGTTACAATATTCAAGTTTCAGGTAGAGTAATGCTACCTATAAGGTATTTGTTAGTAAATTTCTGTAACCATCTTGTGTGGTAATTGATCTGTACAGACCAGCTTTCTCCCCAGTTTCACCTTTGCAGTCTATACAATGAAGGAATAATTCCATGTTTAACTGTCAGTAGGAGAGTCTTTTATTATGTCTGTTAACATACTTAGGATTGTGAATGGCTGAAAGTTGGTGCTGCAGTTTCAGTGCCATATGAAAAGTGAAAGAAAATCATATATTATCTTCAAGTGAGGCGTGCAAACATTTCAAGGTTCATATCTCTTTTTTTTTAAGTTTTCTTTAGTGTAAAAGTTTGTTGTTGAAGTTCGAAGACGGTACAGTGGATAAATGACTTGTGGATAATTTTCAAAACTTGAAGAAAGACTAATACAGTTCTTCTTTCTTTGTATTTTTTTCTGCTAGAGATGTCTTTCCATTGGAAAAACACATATCCAAACAAGTTTTGGGGTTTTTTTTGCCAGCGGTAGAAATCCTTATGATCATTCAGTCCAACATAGTCATATACAACAATTTTTTTCTGGGGGAAAAAGTAATTGGTAAAGAAGCATTTCTATTTCACTGGTCCTGTTCAATATATCTTTCATTCTGAAGGTGTACGGATGCTGGACGGAGATGTGACAGACATGGTAGAAGCAAAATCTCTAAGCCTTAATCCCCAGCACATCCATATCTACAGTGCCAGCTGGGGCCCTGATGACGACGGTAAGACTGTGGATGGACCTGCTTCTCTAGCACGTCAGGCCTTTGAGAACGGCATCAGAATGGTAGGTTGACAGTAGAGTGCATCTGGTTTTGTGTGCAAGTCTAAGGGTATGTGTGCCGAGTATATGCAAATGCACAGCAAACAGAAGAGGAGAGGATTTTGAAGGCAAGAAGAAAAGCTTCTTTTGAGTAAAACTAAAAGTATGTTTTTCTCCTATGGTGACCTGATGGTCAGTCCTTCTTGAAGTATCATCTCTGTTCATTTTCGACTGGAATATGTCATCCTCTGTTTCCTTTAAAACGGCTCTGAGGTAATGATATGATTCTGCAAGAAAAAATAAGACTGAAAAGTGCTACTTTGCTTAGCAGTGCCAAGGGATCAAATCTGAATTGCAACGAAATTTTAAAGCAAAAGCCTTGACTGTTTTTCCTTCTTTCTCTCTTTCTGTCTTTATTTTGTATTGCTTGATTTCTTAATGGAAGTTTGATGATTTTAATAGGGAGTTGGGGGCTAAAAAGGAGTCTACACCCGTGTTTCTTTTAGTGTTTATATCTGGTCTCAGAGAACTTACATCCGATTTATAACTTACGCATAAATTTCTTTACAAGTCTGTGCTATTAGTTTTCTCTGTGATATAGCCCAGAGATCTTCAATAATACAACATACAAAATCCCAAATGCTCCTACGTGAAAAGTGTAAGACCTTTTCAATTTTCTTTAATGTTAATGTCAAACAAGTAAGACCACAGAAGGAAATGAGTAGTTAGAGGAACTTTTGATGTCAGAGTTTTTAGTTCTTCCTTTTACCCTCCTGCCTGTTAAATAGATCAGGGAATTGCTCGTCTTCCAGCGCTCACACCTCTTTCCACTATTTCGGACTGGTGGAAAAGATTTTAAAGCTTTGTGTTGAAGGTCTGAGCATTGTTTTGAATGCAGCTGGAGACTTGCCAGTTCAGTGGTGGGTGACTCTAGGATCAGAAAAGAGACGATTAATACAAAATATTTGTTTAAAGAAATCGAAACTGGTGGAAGGAAGTATATAGTTATGGAACTGGAATATAGTAGCACTGTGCAGCAAGATCGGAAAGTGCTACTGTTACTGAAGTCAGTGAGTGTTTTAACTAGGTATGCCAAAACTGGTTTTAGCAAACTACAGCTAACATTCAGCCTGGAAGATTTGTACCTTGTGTTAAATGTATTATCTTTCTCTGTGAGACTGTAAATTTAGGTGTAACATAAAAACCAATCATAACAGCAAACAGGGACAATAGGTGCAGAAGGGTCATGGAAAAAGTTACAAGACCACCTAGCCGGACAATCTGTATGCACATTACAGCATTTTGGGTGATTTACGGTATACTTAATTGTTAGTTGTAAATAAATACTCTAGGTGGTCCTGCTCTGGCAGGTGGGTTGGACTAGATGGTCTTTGGAGGTCCCTTCCAACCCCTACTATTATGTAAATCTGTGAAAAATGGATACCCAGTATCACAATAAACATTGCCTGTGAATGTGCCTAGCAGGACAAACCTAGAAGGTGTGAATTCATGTCTAATCACTGCTGCGCCGCGGGTTTATTTTATTTTCCTCAATAAAGTTGCATAAATTTCTTACTTTCACCCCTGTCCTCCCTGCCCCAAATGTGGATAATAATACAGGCTCAACTGTCTAGCAGGTAAGATACAAAGAGCAATTACTGAAATAATACCAAACTAATGGCAGGGACGGTGTTCTCCCTATGTTATATGATGCTGAAGACATGTCTTGAACTCAGTTCTGTGACTGCGTTACTAACCATGCAGCCGTGGACCTCTGCCGCTTGGTCATATGATGGCTATTTGGTGTGGCGCTGCAGATTTACACCTTTCTTTGCTGTATGTTATGTAATATGCGAAACCTACCAAAACAAAATAATCAAGCATGTACTTAAATTTTCCCTGTGAGAAATTCCAGGGTCTTAAGAAGTAGATGCATTTAGGGACAGTGATAGATGCTACCCCAGAGAACTCTGCAGTATTCAGTTACCGTTAGTAAAATAGTTACTAAAGTGCTCTTAAAACAATATAACAACTGTGTAGAAGGCCAAACGCATTTCCATTACTGCTTCCCATTCCTCATCACTCCTCCTTTCAGATGGAATATCAATGCTCCTGTCACACTTCTAGATTTTACTACTGTATGACAGCAACTACAGACAAGAAGGAAAATAAAGTGATGAAGGGGACCCTAAAAGAACTGCAGGATGCAGGGGAACTTAAACAAAGTAAATTTTATGTTTAAACATAAATATGTGTTTGTTTAAATACCATATTTCACGTAAGTAAGACAATCATGAAAAGTTCAGCCCAAATGTCTGTACCAGAAGAACTTGGCCGTTTCCTCATTGAAATCTCAAACTGGGGATAAATGCAGTATAAATCAACAATGTGGAATAGTTTGCCAAAAGCATGGATCTTGCCTGCAAGCATTATTGCTCCATTGTTGTTATTATATCTGTAATATGAGAGATTACCCAACAGAACCCATATTAATTTCATTTCACCAGCACTTTTTAAAATATTTTTAGTAAGTACCAGTATATAGTGAAAACATAATATTTAATTTTAAAATTCTGAGGTGGTCTTTTTTTCTAATAATAATGCAGAAAGAGAGTTTGGTATCTTTTTTTTTGAGAAATAGCAGAAGTCATATTTGCAAGTGAAATTACTGTTTTTACAATTTGCCTTCTATTTCATTTTATCAACTTTTCGTTCTGCCCAAAGCTGCCTGTGAATAATCTAAATATTTCCTTATATTTGGAGATTTTGTCTAACTTCAACTACGAAAGCTTTTTCAGTGCTAAGGAAATGAAAGTTCACTTTAAAACTTACCATAAAATCATACTGATAAGAAATACAAAGTGTTTGAGGTTAATTTATAATTTTCTTTCTTTAAAATGTACTATAGACTGAAAGATTGTAAATATATGTCTCAATTATCACCTTCCTTAATAGGGCTGGTTTCCAGACCAAAAATTACTTGTTCTTGTTCTGTTTATTAAACCATGCCTTCCATGTTCAGGTAAAAGTACTTTTTCTGTATTTTCTTGCACTGTCATGAAATGTGTCATTTTAAAAGTTGAGGCACATGGAAGAAGACAAAGGATCTCTGTGCCAGAATATTCATAAAATCAGCTCATTGTCCAAGGTAATACCTGTCTGGGTACTCAGCCAAACATAGATTTACCCAAGAAGTCACAGTAGTTGTACAAATAATAATAGGCAGACAAAAAAGCTGATTACATTTTGTTTAGATCTTGACCTTCCTTTTTTAGAAATACTAAACTGAAGAACAACGGTATTACATGTAGTATAGCATCTGTGATGTAAAGTAAAGTAATATTGATATAGCAAAAAGTTGGCAAGACCTTCTTTCAGATCTAAACGAAGGTTCAAGATTGATATAATTTACGCATGTGTTGTGCATATGCACACACAACTGGATATTATTTTTTTTAAAAAAATGGACAGCAAAGAGAAAGGTCATGAATTTTTTTAAACCATCTGGAAATGACACTATGTTTTGTTTATTTAATTAGGAAAGTCAAAGATGGCATTCAATAATAACTTTGATTAGAGTATAATTAGTAGTTTTCTTAATTATATGCATGAAGGAAAAATTAAGTGGATGCCTGATCTACAGTTTCTTATTAAGTTTGCTGAGAAACTGATATCCATGAAAAAAATTCCTAGTTTATCTTTAGCACATATTATTCCAATTAACAGCTCATGAAGGGTGTTTTAGAGCTATTATTATTTTCAAATCTGCTGAGCTAATATGATTACTCCTTCCAAATCCTGCAGAAAATAACAAAGATAAATGACTGTACAGTTTTTCCATGGAGTCTCACAGAGACAGCACAGGCCATGGATTGAAATAGACAAATCTATTTAAAGAAAAGATACTGAGTAATAACTGAGTTTATGAAATAACAGGCTAACCCACAAGTTAAATATGCTTTAAAAATTCTGCCTAGGATTAAGGTAAAGAAAGAGGAAACCAATCTTTAAACCTGTCTGAAGTACCATGATTTTCTGTCATCTTTAGGGTATTTTGTTTAATTCTATTAAATTTGCATACTTGAGTTTAAAGAGAAACTATGGAGACTTCACTATAAAACAGTTCCTATGCAAATACAAAAGCTCCCTTTATATCATGCTCCCAGTTGACAAGGTCCTTTTCTTGGAAATATTGTAGTTATAAGGGTGGAAAATTCTAGAGACTTGTGTTTTAAATACCAGTGTATTAGAAATTGTAGACTTTACTATCTAAAAACGAATTTCATTATAATCGTGCAGAACTTGCCTAAAAAAAAAAAAAATTAGGCAAGGGGCAGTATGCCCAAAAGTAACATTTTCAAGAAAAGATAAGGTATGCAATGTCACATTTTACCCTGTGTTCAAGAACACACAGGCTTAGCATAGCAAAACATGATGGTGGCCAAATCTTGTAATATTACTGTCCTGAGTCTGGGACAAAAGAGAGAACAAAAAAGCCTTTCCTTGATTCAGAAAGACAAAACCAAAGTGCCATCCATTAGATTTTAAGATGACTATCTATGTCTCACAGTCTATAAGCACAATGCTATAAGCATTTGAGAGGCTCTTTGATTCATGGCTCTGTGATACAGCTTTCAGAGTAGTTAATTTCTATTCATACAAATACGTCTGTTATTCTGAGATCAACCTCAACATCATTTGGAGAGTAATGCATTTCAGATACTCTTGAGTTGTTCTTGCACTGCTGTTTGGCAAAGACCTAGTAGTCAAGCTTCTGGATATATCATCCCTGTTGATACTTTACGTTGCAGAATTTCAGAGAGCTAGTTATCTCACCTCTCGAGACATCTCGCCAACTGCACACTTTATGTTGTTTGTTCTGCAGTACCAGTAAGGTGGTCCAAATCAGCAGCAGGGCAGGTCATCCTTAATATAACCTAAGAGGATGGAGAGGCAGGGAAATCTACATGGAAACTTTTGGCTTTCTGCCTGTGTCGGCACAGGGGCCTTCGTCCTATTGCCATGACACCATTCTGTTTAGCAAGCTGGACACAAGCCAAAATGCTTGATGGACATTAATGATCGGATGCTGTGTGGCTGAACCTCTTGTGAGAACTCGGCTTGGTGCCTTCCCTCCCATCATCACTGCCCCTTCTCATCTCTCTCGCTTCACCAACTTTGGCTGTGCGAGAGCATGTTCAAAGTGTTTGCTGGAAGCAGAAGTCTGTCTTACAATCACTAAACAAGACTTCTACCCACATGCAAGAGAGAGAAATGCAAGGGAAAAAAATGGAAGGGAAGAAAATAGAAAGGAGAAAAGAAAGAAAGGGATTACAATTTATTATCATCATCATCATCGTCGTCATCACTGTATGCTTCTACTCCAGAAGTGGAAGGGATTATTCACAAGTTGCAAGTGTCCAGGCAAAGGTTTGCTGCCTGTATTTTATCACTGATGTTTCTTGGAAATTTATTTGTTCTGTCATAACTTCTCTGCATCATTCTCAGTAGGACGTGTTGCCTACACAAAAAAAAAGCATTATTCTGTTCTGCTTTACCAGAGAATTACTGTAGAAAACTCAAAACCAGCAGTTTTTGCAAGAGGACTTCCAGTAAAATGTGTCAAAATAACTTCCAAAATGACTGTCGTTTCATACATTGAAATATCATGATGCACCAAGGTTAAGAGCAGATTTTTTAAACGGTGTATTGTGTTTGTTCACCTTGTACTGTTGTCATTGAGACTGAATAATGCATGTCTGTGTGCACGCACATCCAAGATCATATATGGATACATTTTGCATGCACAAGACATCCTGTGCATTTTTAAGTAGTTGGCCAAAAGCTACTTGTTTAAGATTTATCAGAAGTATTAGTACTGTGCTTGGGAAGGCCTCAAAGACATGACTTCCAGTATGCTGATTTAGGTCCTGTTGTTTATCTGTTATATGATTTACATATAGACTGTATATCCCTATTGCAAGTGTGATGTAATGTCTGAGCATATAGTGTTATAGTTACTTCAGCATACCACATTAAACTTGGGCAAGGTGTGAGCTGTCTAGGTACTAGCACTGGAAAAGTCATATGGCATTTTAACATTGTAATTCTTCCTTGTGACGTCACAAGACTTAAAATAATAATCATAGTTCTAACATCATCTACTGCTGGCTTTCATAATAAGCTCGATCAGCAAAATTTCATCCAATTATTACTGCATCAATATCTTTGTTTTCTTGATCTATCTATTCTTTTCTGTTTTCTGTACATATTTTGTGTAGAGCCAGCCTTGACTAAAACCTGTTACGTCCATGGCTGTGCAAGTCAGTAACAACCTTTGTTGTTAAAAATATGTAGCTTATTACTCATGTAAATTTCTTAGTTTCCTTTCCACTGTAAAATGCCTCTTCTGATAAATTTATGGTGCATCTTATGTTGTTAGAAGTCTCCACATGTAAGTAGTTACAGATTTTGGCCAAGTGATCTCTTGGATAGATTAAATTGGAACATATGGACATAAGACAGGAAATGACTGCGTATGTGATCCAGTACAGTTCTCTACTATCACAGGCATTATATCCTATAAATACATTCAGCAATTTCTACTCTAGAATTAATTAGTTTTTTTTTTTCCCCTCTATTTCTGTTGTGAGACTATTTCCAGCCATCCCTAATCTATTGGTTAGAGGTGTTCTTCTAAGTTACAGGCAGGTTTACTCATGTACTGTTTCCTGGCCATTTGTTCCTGAGCCAAAATTGTGTTTCAGCTTAAATACCTTCCTTTTCTCCTTCCATTTTTGTTTCTGACAAGTTTATAAAACACAGTCCCCTCTCAGACTTCATTTTTATGTGATAAACACATTCATTAGTTACTTAAAGACTAGGCTTCCCATCTCTGTGCTCATCAGAGTGGTGCTTCTCTTCACATCCTCCAGCCTGAATTCTTTTATTGAACATGGATGATTGTGTTTACTGGATTCACTAACTTGTCCTTTCTTTTTAGGTCAAAATCATCTAATAACTTTGTTTCCATGACTCATCCTCAAAATATGCTACTCGTAACTTCCCTGACACCTGTGTTTCTCCAGCACAGCCCACATCATCTCTGGTGAACCCATTTCCACCTCACTCTCAACATTAACTTGGATTTTCTTTTGTTTCATTACTGATTTCTTGGAGGGCTCATCACATGTTTTGCAGAAACCAGACAGACTGGTTCAAATACATTTGTTTGCATAAGATAAGTTATCAGCGAAAAACTTAACAGATTTACCTGGAATTATAAAGTGCACATTGCATTTAACCTTTTTCCATTAGCAATGGTGCCTCCTGCTTTGTCTTTCAAAATCTGTTCTGCAGCCTTACCAGTAATGTTTTGTGTATTCAGTTTCCTTCTGTTAGTCAGAATTTCCAAACCACAGTTCATTCTTGTAGTTCGTTCTGAAACATTTTATGTTTCCCAGCATTATTTTTTCAAGTGTGGATACCAGAGTGGGTCATGAAAGTTGTAGCCTTCTCTGTGTACCCATAGTACAGTTTCCCTATTCCCTGCACGTTACTATTCACCCTACTTACTGATCCAAGGAGCAGACTGTATTTTAGGGCAGCTCATTTTCAGTTGGTTGTCTTCCTTGACCCTGAACTGCTTTTCAGACACACTGCTTTCCAAGAGTTTGTCCACCCTCTTGTATTACCAACAAGCTTAATTTCTAGGTCTTATTACCTTGCATTTGGCTGATTTACAAATCTGAGAGTGCCTTAATGGTTTGCAGATGTGGTTTATACTTGATATGATTTAGTTTTCTCCGAACTGAGGTTAAGTGACAACCTTAACACATCATTAAGCTGATAATAATTCTTTACCATTTGCACATAGTATTCAGCCAAAGTAGAATTAGAGATACTGCCTTCCAGCAAATGAAATGGAGTTCAGGCTTGGTGATACCTGGATAAATGTTGATACTATGCACTTAATTTTATTTTTGAAACATACAAACAAGCTAAGCTTAAAAGTTTCTCTCCTTAGCTTTCTGTGAAAAGTGAGCTTTTTCACAGACAGTCAATGCATAGTATAAAAAAATGCAGAAAAAGAAATAATGTACCAGAAATGTTCTTACATTACATTCAATTGAATATACAAATACTGAAAGGCAGGAAAATTTGGAATGAGAGGTACAGGAAAATATACCTCAGTTTCCTTACAATGTCACAAAGTGTACTAGAAATCAAAACTGTTTAGTTACTTCATCCCATCTCACAAATATATGGAAATTGTTGTAACAAGCCAGAATGGCATTACTGCTTTCAGACCTGTTGTCTAATGTGGCCGTAGGTTTTGGGTGCCCAGCCTTAAACAGGTGATGTATTTGAACATAAAACCTCACACCATTCTTGATGTGGGTCAAATCTTAATTTGGAAAGCCAGTAATGAAAAGCAGCTTAAGCAAATAAGTCTCTTCATGTACCCACTAAGTATATACATTTCAAAGACTGCATTTTTGAAACATTAATCTAGTTGCTTTGTATGGGCAAATCACATATCCGCTTTATTCATATATTTAAACAACAGCAGAATCCATGCATTTCTGTATGTCATGTTGGAAAAAGTATATTTCTGTGAGGCAAATTGATGAAATTTGACATCAAGGGTTTTCCGTGTATAGAATTTACTGTAAGTTTAAGGCACAAAATCACGAGGGCAGTGATTTCGCACACAGCCTAAGTGCATTGTTTGTTCCTAGATAAATGCTATGGGAGACAAACTGCACAAAGCTTTTGCTTAAGTACTCAGTCTGCAGAGGTAGAAGCCGAGCAGCTTTATTTTCCTGCTCATCTACTGAAAAGAGCTAAATTTGCAGAAAATTTGAGGTTCTCTGTTAAATCTCAGAAGTACAACAGTCATCCCAAAAGCTCCACTTTCCATAAGGAAGACTCTGACATAAACAGAGAAACAACTGTGTGGATCTGGTGGCCATGGACTCCAGAGTGTTTAATCCTGCAGCAGTGTGAAAGCGGTGAGAACTGCCTGAACTGCTCCATAGAGTTGGTGTGTGAAGTTCATCTTATATCTGGTCCTAATACAGGTATCTTTCTTGTGCCCTGCCTGTTTACTTTGGCTTTGCATGCTGGCTTTGCATGTAGAGACAAAGTAACCTATCATTAACTAGAGACTTTGTGCAACAGAAATTTTGGAAGACCTAGCTCATGTTTTATCACAGGTGTATACATTATACAGCTTGTTTTACCCCAGTAACGATATCAGCAACAGCAACAATGGTAATGATAATATGGAGAGATAGCTTGAACCAGAACTGTGATTCATGCAACCTTGTATCTGGCTGTATTTTGTTTAGGAAAATGAGAAATTCATTCCAGCATTCCACAGGTTCAGATTTCAGGTTTTAGCCAACACTTCTTTTGGTTGCAATTTTAGCACTAATTATAGCTCTGTGGGGAATATCTTGGAGCTGTTTAACCTGTTGTTCTAGTAAAGAATAAAATAAAAAATACACCACATGCAAAGATGCATGTTGAAATGTTCCACAGATGTATCTCAATAATTACTGTGCTAGTGCAAGGATGCTTGTGATTATTCGTTACGCTAATTTTATGAACACACTAAAATATTTTCATACTTCAGTATTCTAAAGGTGTCATATCCTGTGAGCTAATAAAATACATTTTACCTTCTTTAATTAATTATTTTGTCTTTCATCTTAATTAAGAAGCTGGTACAGAAGTAGCCAAGAAGTTTGATTTTATTAACGACAACTTGTCTTTTCAACACTGTAATGTAATTGTTGGTTTTTTGTAAGTAGTGACAGATTTATGTGTTACGTATGTATTGTGTGTATGGCTGTTCCAGCACTAGGAAATACTTTCCTGACTTCCTCATTTTCCTAAGATTCAGTTTTTAGATATTTCCTCAAACATGCATATTTATGTACACCAGCTAGGCATCTTACTCATTTCTTCATTAGATATAATAGGCGCACATTTTTAATTAATTAATGCACAAATGTGTGTTTTTCTGAGACCACGGATATCTCAACAGAAGTAATGGCCTCAGAAGTTTCTCCATCTGTTCATCAATTTTTGCTTTTAATACTCAAGGAGGCTGTTTTAATAAGAAATTATCTGTTTGACTGTCTTCTGATAGCACTTCAGAATTGCTGGCTTGGACTCTCAGCTTACTGTTATCTGTTTGAAGGGATGCCTACTTTCAAGTGAGAGTGTTGTTCAGTCTACAGAAAAGCCTTTTAAGGATGGTATGCCAGACTATTTTCCATTCCCAGATTAGAGGTTAAGTGAAATAGTAGAAACTCAGCAGGATCTGGAAGATGCTGCCTCTCTAAAGCAAAATACCACCAGTGAGCAGATTGGCAGCACCATGCCTCTGAATGGAGCAGCAGCAGCATCTAGCTCCCAGGGGGCGCAGAAATCAGTGGAAGCTGGAAGCAAGAAGATGCTGCCTCTCACAGGTGTATCTCTCAGAATGCTGTGGTCCTTGATGTCTGGCCCTACAGTGGCTGTACTGTGCTGCACTCAAACTCATGCCCGCATAGTAGGTTTTTTTAGATCACCAGAGTACTGACCTCTGCTCTACACATTCAGTTATGAACATTTCCTCTTTAGGAATTAGTTTTTAATGAAGAGGTCATACCATGGGCTACTTTTTCCAGCTTCTACATCAGGATCAATTTCACTTCCCGACAGCAGTTTTTGTTCTTGGAAGCATTAATTAATTTTAGAACTATATTGAGGAGAGTGAAGGAAATTAAATGTTTAGGCTCTAGGTATGTATAGAGTGTCTCTCCGTCTCTCTCCATTTTATATTTTCATGATGTGCTTTCTGCTCATGGTTGTTGGATTTCCAGTATGTTAGTGGCAAATTACCTCTTTTTGGCTGCAACCTCTGTGCCTCTATTTACTCCAGGTCAGTGGTTCTGTCCTCTACCTTTTCTGCTCCTTCACATTTTCTTCCCTTGGTAAATTTTATCACTTTTATAGAGACAGTGACTCACCCCATAGTCAGAGAGGGTTATTCGGGCATTCAGTTTCCGAGCAGGAAAACACCGAGATTCACAGGCTAGATTAAAGCAGCTTGACTTACAAAGCAGTGAATGAATGTCCAGTTTAAACTTTGTAAAATAGAGTGCATAAATCTTGCTCCACTGTCTCAAACTACACCTCATAGATGGAAACTGTTGTTATTAAATGGAAGTCTGCTGGAAGCAACTTGAAAGTATGTGGAGCTGCTGGTTGTCCTGAGATGAGTGTGTGAAGACGTCTGCTTTATAATGGTCCCTGCCAGTACCACTAGGGCTTTCACTCCTAATGATGTGGTCCAAATGTATACACACACACATACACAAAAACACGCACTTGGAGCAGGGGATGTTCTTTTAGTAGTGTTAGGAAATTCTGCAGATGTCATTATGAACATGTTCATACTGGCTCTGGTTCTTGGCAGGCTAACCCTTCCATGCTATTGAATTGGAAAAAAAAGAAAAAAGAGCTCTCATATCACTTATCCGGCTTGCAACTTGCTGACCAAGGAAAAGGAGATACTAGCAGAAAAAAACTGGGCATGCCCATGATTCTTGTGCCATGCTTTCACAATTTCTGCCTTAGCGCCGTTTTGTCAATGACCTGAGTCTGTTTCACTCAAGGTCAGCTGCCCCTTGAGCACACTGGCTTTGCCCAGAAAATGCACTAGAAAATTGAACTATGACTATGTCAATAGCAAGTCTTATTTGTCAGTGAAAATTGTAAGAGGGACTCCATAGCCATCGTTGCAAATGGAAGAGCAGAAACAACATTGTGCCTAGAGGGAGAGGTAATGCATTTCTAACATCATGGGACAAGCTGTGAGCATACTTTGCTGTGCGCCTGTTCCACCTTGGTCTCTGCGACTTCTGTAGTTTGCTAACTCTTCTAGTTTTGTTCCGGTTGTACCCATATGGTTTGTAAACGCACCTTTGCTTTTGAGTAATAAATGACACATGGCTTCTTTGGCAGCTCAAGGCTTGACTTTTTATCTCGACACCCTTGGGCATCTGGCAGATGACAGATGATAGATTTAGACAAACAGTAAAAGCTACAGAGTGCCTTGCATATGTGTTTATCTTAACTTTGTAACACAGTCCAAATGTTATTTAATTCTATGCATTTAAAGGATACCAGTTGGGAATGGCATTCCCATACAGTAGGACAGCTGATGCTGTGGCTCTAATTACTTCTTTGGTATAGTTACTAGCAAGTTTATAATTTCCTGAGCATGACTGGGTCTACTGAATGAAAGCAGGGTGTTTGGAAACAGGGAAAAAGAAGAAACCAAATGGTAATTCAACAATAGGCACTAAGTGTAAACCAGGACTTATTTACTTGACACATTATATTAGTCAGGTTGAATTTAGTTTGGGGAGTTTGCTTACTTATTTTCTTTTTTGAGGCTGCCATTTGCTTTGCCAAATAGCTTCTAGGAAAGAGATCTTTAGCATAAAGGTAATGCTGCTGTTTTCTGTGAAATACTGAGTTGTTAATTGTGTATTATTGCAATGTGTTAGACGAATGGGAATTCTTTCTTTCTATATACTAGAAAATGGTCTTTTCCATTAGTCAGAGCACCTGGTATTTATGGTTTTTGTTACAATAACGGAGATGTAGATATTTAATATATTTGCAGAAGACATTAGCTTTGAAGATTTGTTATTATTTGTTTACAAAAAAAGCTTAAGATGGAAAAGTAAATGCAACTGGCTATTACTTTAAAAACCCTGTCATTACTGATGTCATTACTTATTAAAATATAAATTGGTGTTTATTTTTTTTAAATACTGCATTGCAGCATTTCAAACACCTGTGTTTTCATCAGGCCTACGTTTGGTGCCCAAAAATGTATTCACGTATCTGTTTCTGCAGCTCATTTTTCATTATTAGTACAGCAGCAAAAGTATGCATCTAAAAAAGTACAGACACATTATCTGTGCAGAGAAGTTAATAATTCAAGGGTTACTCCTGAAAACTTTACACAAAATCCAGTCCTGCCCTGCTGTGAAAAGATTTTCATTGCGTGAGTGGGACAAATGATGTTATACTGCTGTTTGCAGACAAACCAGCTGATAAGGACGCCGAAAAATGACAGATAGGCTGTTATTGATGAGATGTTTTCCTGTATGCTTATATTTTGGAGAATTTTTTTACTGTACTTGATTTTTAAAAATGGATGATAGACTTTTAGAGAAACTATTAAAATAGTCAGAGTCTATTTTTCCCCTCCTTGGATCTGTGGTTTGATTACCCTGAATTCTCATTTCTTCTCTCTTTGTTGTACTGATAAGTTGCTCCAAATTTTACATGGGGTATTGATTTTGCCGAATATAGTTACATAACACTGTGCTTTTGAGAAACACATATGAATAAGAAAAATGTAAAATCCTCTAGATAGCAGATACTTGTGAAAATTCATCAGAGAAAGTTTTTAATGTAATATTTTGACATATTCTGAATGTAGAAGTGTGTCTGTATGATAGGCTTATTTCTTTGTATTCTACCGGCCTATACATATATTAACATTGCTGGTGTGTGTGGATGAAGGAGAAAGAAGTTGTTTTTTAAGGGTAATGTAGGACCAGGCATGGATCTTACATGAGTCTGAAACAGGTGTCTGAATTGACGAGCAAGCCAAAAATGACCATTGAGGGGACACAAGATGAAAGCAAATAATGGAATACTTCTGGGAAGCTTGACCTAATTGCAAGAGATGGTGGGATGAAAACAAAATAAATCCGGTAAAAATCAAGCAGGAGTACATCAAAAAGTAGAGAACCAGGGTATCATTAGTATAATCTTCTATCCCATTCCCCATAAAGATATAGAGGGCCCTAATTTCTGGCTCCCTGCTGTGCTGGGATAATAAATCTGTGAATGTGCATGAAATAATCTTTCAATTTTCCCTTTTTCAAAATGGAGGAGTAAGAAGTAAACATATGCAAAGGGAGATGACCAGATTGTAGAATGAAAGAGAAGTGGTTCAGAAACCAGTAAACACAGCCCACTGTCTTTGGGAGGCTCTGAATCAGACCCTGCTGGCTGAGAAAAGCAGTCAGAACAAGAACCCAAAAGGGAAGGGGCTTTTTATTTGGCAAGAGCTCATAGTGTGGGGAACAAGAGATGTAACACCTCATAAAGGTTGACTTTAAAACAACAAAAAATGACGCTATTTTGCATCTTTTTTTGTTTCTGCAGTAGCTAAGATTAACTAAAGGAAGTGAAAGAACTTGAAATAGTTACACTTCCCAGCTGGTCAGACTGATCTTGTCTGGAGAATGTGGATTTCATAGTACATTTAACTTCCATCCTACATTTATTTTTTTTCTCCTTGAAATGTTTTTTTAATGTAAAGTTGCATTTTAGAGACATAACCTTATGTAAGCACCAGCCAGGAGAATTTGATATTTAACTTATTTTGCTGGACAGAAGGGTGTCTCCAGATAGTATACTTTTATTAAACTCACAAAATGAAATTCATCAATGTTTGAGAGCTCAAACCTGAATTGTGAACTGTGGGGGGTTTTTGTCTTACACTGATGTAGATTCATTTATGTTTAGTACAGAAAGCTCTCCTGAAACCCTTCTGAGCATCTGGATTAAATGAATCTTTGAATTGCTAATTGTTTGGGGTTGACCTAGTAGATGTCCAACAGCTGTCTTTATGGTTTTTTGAGGTACACAGTTGCACTCTGATTAGAAAAAAAAAAAGCAACAAACTATCCTCATGGGAGAGCAATTAATTCATACACAGAAGCTGGTGCCCTGTTACATTGATATGGATGGACCTACCTGAAACTCAGATAGATACTTCACAATGAGTTGCAAGCAAATAAGGTATAAAATAGACAGCCTAATTGTAGCTGAGTTAGATGTCTCATGCATTAAGAGAATGTCATGTAAGAAAAGGTGACACAATTCAGCTTAATCAAAGTGGAGTTTAGTGCTTTGGTGAACCTTTCTGTGTGAATGGTAAAGTGCTTCCAGATAATTAGTACTGATAATTAATGCAGATCACACAGTTGCATGAATCTGAATTTCATTCACTGTCATGAAATATGTAAATATAAATAAGAAAAAGCCCAGCTACCCATATATCAGTAATTCTCAGTTCCCATATATCTACCATACAGATTACTGATCATCCTCACTTCACAATGGCTATTTAAGAGTGCTAGTATCACCAAAAATGTTTTGATTCATTTCAACACTATATGACTTCAGTGTATTAAGAAGGTGTCATGGTGAGGTTACCTATTTTAAGTCCTCGTGAAATTACGAATATGCCTAAGTATCTTACCCAATTAGTCATATGTTTAAAAGATAATGCTGAACTGAAGCTTTAGTGCTTCCTTAGAACAGATTTATCAGAATGTATTATTTTTGTCTGGTTTTCTTTATGTATTGTGTTGTGCATTTAGCGTTCATAATGGACTAGATGGGTTGGACTAGATGACCTTGGGTCCTTTCTGACCTCAGGTATCTGTGATTTATAGTGTCTGTGAAACAATGATGCTCTGGTTCACAGTGTGTAATGCTACCCAAACAATACCTAGTGCTGCCAGGCAATCCAAGGAGAAACAGCTGAGAGCACCTTTTCCAGCTCAGCATGATGTATGCTTCTTTGAGTCTTCAACACCTCATTCTTGGTACAGCTAAATAGCATAGATGCAGAACAACAAAAAGACTAGTATAAGTTGTTTCTAAGGCTATGTTCATACGACTCATTTTATGAATTTTTCTGATGTCTGATTCTGAACTCTGATAAATCCTGTTTTCATTTCATATTCTTCTTAGTGAGCTAGTTTCTTTTATTGTCTTTCTTTCATCAGATGTCTGGGTAGGGGTAGGGGGAAGATCTGTTTGTTAAGCATGTGAGGGGTGGAAAGAAGAATTATTAATCAAATCTTTTGTGCTGTTTCCAAACAGGGGCGAAGAGGCTTAGGTTCAGTCTTTGTTTGGGCATCTGGAAATGGTGGAAGAAGTCGAGACCACTGTTCCTGTGATGGCTACACCAACAGCATCTACACTATCTCCATAAGCAGCACAGCTGAAAGTGGGAAGAAGCCATGGTATCTGGAAGAATGTGCATCCACACTAGCTACAACCTACAGCAGTGGGGAATCCTACGACAGAAAAATAGTACGGTTTTTAAATTATTACTTTTTTTATATATATGGGTTTGTGTTTTGCGTAGTGACTTTGTGGGTAGGGAGAGTTTTATAAAAAGTAGTGCGTGGGAAGTTCATTTAGCCCCAGTGTGTTACTTGGTTGGAGTCACCATACTGCTCTTTGGAACCAGCATGGCTACCTTTACCTGTAGTGCAGGTATACGCAATTCGTAGCAGGTTTTTCCACTCACCTAGTTGCTACTAACTCTGAATGATGCTTTCAAAGATCCTATTCCCACTGCCATGAAAACAGGCTTCTTTCATTACCAATATCTTGTAGCTCATCAGTAGGCCTGAGAACATATGCTTCTTTTGTTTTTAATCCAGTTATCAACAGTTTTCATATTTTATACACATCATATTAGGAGTTTTCTTACATCTCTCTCTCTGATTTTGATCCAGTGTCACTCCTTTTTTAACTTTCAGTGATGGTCCGTTATTACTCATATTGCTGCCTATTCCAACTAGCTGATATATTGCAAACGAGATTAAGTTTAGTGCTCATCTTTCCTGTATTATTCCTGATCTCATTCCTCAACCGACATCATCCATTTTCCATTATGTTCTCATCTTGGCTGGAAACCAACAAATTGTTTTAATTCTTCTTCATAATCTATTGAAAACATTAGTATTTGTACACCATATGTACTTTTTAGAATTCAGTGCATTCAATATACTTTCCAGTATTCAATACACTACTCCTTTTAACCTTTTGAACCCTTGTGCTAAGTTTAATCACATTTACTAATGTTGTTCTCTTCCTTGCTGATTTATTCTGCTGTATAACTTGCAGATTTTTATTTTCTTCCTGATCAGAAAAGTTGGAGAGTTTGGTTTCTGGGTTTTTTTTTCATCCAGATATTTTCTTAAACATTCATCTAACATTACCTTCTTTCTGGTTCTTAGCAGGTACCTCTTCTGATGTTAGTGAGGAGTTAAAAATTCTTGCAGCTATGTTTTTTTAATCCTGTCTGCGTTGTCTTTCAGGATTCTGGGATGGTGGCCATCCCTTCTTGGATTCTTGGTTATTTTCAGATGATCTAATTTTTGTTTTAAACTTGTTCTGATGTACTTCTTCGTTCCAGTGATTTTTGTGTTCTTAACTTGCTTCTCTCCACTGAGACCTTATAGCTCTTCCTGGCTTATTTCTTGTTCTCCTTGATAAATAATAATAAAAGAAATTAGTCTGTCTCCTAGCAGTCCTTCTGTGATTAAATTCCCCCTATTGTCCTTTAAAAGACCTTCACTAATTTCTTCGTGTTTAAGTGAGACTAATACAATGTAAAGTGAGCAGAGGCAATCACAGTTCCACACCCTAACCTCTTGCTTAGTTGAGTCTCTGGGACTTCCCTGAGTCCTTCAAATCCAGCAACTGCTGTCAACTCGACAATAATTTTTATAAATACCATCAATCTTGCTTTCAAAGTTTCCAGCAAGAGAAAATCCACTTAAATTTAGAGCAAGTGTTTTTAATTACCCATTACCATTAAAAATAGTCTCGTTTGGCATCTGACCTCCTGTAGCTTCAATTTCTAGGCATTTGATTGTCACAGATTTTTTTACTAGTAAGAAGAACACTGTAGTTGTCTAACATCTTTCTCTATACCCACATAGCCCGATCAGTTAATCCCCTTTGATAAATGAAGGTAGGCTTCTTGCATTATTCTGTGTAAGGCGTGATTTCTGATAAACCCTCTCCTATTTTATGAGTTTTGAGCACCCACGCGGGACACATCAGCAGTATGAGTGCCAAATGCACAGGAAAACGTGTATCTGTGTGTGCCAGCTCTGTCCCCCTCTATACGTGAAGCCTGACTGAGACTTGTTAGCTTCACTGTCATATAATGTATTCATCGTTGTGTGATGCCCAACCTGCTTTCAGAGCTGCTGCTTCTCTTTTCTGGAGTTAGTGGTCCAAGGACAGATATGAGCACCATTTAACACTGGCTGTACTGGTTTAGTACTCGGTCCAGACCAGCCTCCATCATCACTCCCATGTGCATCATGCATCAGAAGGTGCTGGTATTTTCTTCCAGGTCTTTGATGAAAGCTTTAGGTCATACTGAGGCCAATAGCCAAATTGTAGAAGACCTGATTAAAGCCTGATTTAAAGGCTCAGTTCTTGTATGTGCTATAGGCATATATGTAATTTCTCTGCTTCTAAGTATATATCTGATTTCTTATATATGCTTACATTTTGAGATCTTATAATGATCCCCTTTTAAATATATGTAATTGTGTATCATGTACATTTTTAATCTCTTAAATTTAGATATTTTTTTTAATTTATTTTTTAAAATGTGCAGTATCGCATTATGTGTCTTAGAGAGTCCTGGCTATACTACTTTCAACCAAAGTGGTGGCCAGAAAAAAAAATGCTGCGGCACTTTGGCAAACCCTCTTTTCCAACAACTTGTCCACCACTGAATACACTACTAGTTAATGTTTATTAATAATTTGTTTAAATCCTGTGTCAGCTGTTTTACACTAAATAAAAAGCTGTCAAATAGATTAAATCATTAGCACAATACTGCTTACTCTTTTGAAATACTGATACTGTGCGCATTTTCTTTCAATCTTCCGGAACTTCTCCAAAATTTGAAGATTTGCTAAAATCAGCAGTACAATCTAGCATATTCCCTTTCCAGCTCTGTATGGATTTTCTGGCTCATAGTTTCGATAGCATCTAGTGCATGCAGGCGACGCAGGGTGGGTTGTGCAAACAACTGAGCCTTGGATTGCCTATCTGTGACCTTATCTATGCAGAGAGAACACATGGGAAGTTGTGTAGACAGCTCAGCCCTGAGTTGTCCATATGTCCCAGGCCAACCAGGACAATGCTGAAGCATACAAAGAACCAAAACCTGAGCTAAGCTTTGAAACTCCTGAACAAGTAGTATGCCCTGAGACTCAGTTCAAACTACTATTTTGCTTCCTGAGAAAGTAAAGGGAAAAGATAGCCAGGAGGGCTTCAGTGGTGGTTTCAGCCGACACCTTTTGTGTATCCAACCAGTATAATCCAATCAGGCATAGTTTCACCACAACCACCTGGAGGGTTTCAGCCAACAACCATATAATCAGTTACGTATATGAGGGGTTAGAAAGCCCTAAGTTTTAGCTTAGAAAGGGAGAGTCAGGACATCGGCCAAGGTGACTTTTTAAAGCATTGAGAGCCCTTACCTGGAGGGGTAAGTGAATATTTAGCATGTTGTCGGTTTGTAAATGCAGCTGATTAACTAACACACATTTCATAGTTAGAATGCTTTCTAGTTTGTTATAGTGTATTCTTGCTTTTAGATTGTAACAGTGCATTCTTCCATTGTATCCATAAAAACCTGCATTAGCGTGTATTAGATTTCCAATAAATTGGTTGCTTGAGCCTCACAGTCAAATCTGTGAGTGAGGTTCAAATAAAGCACTTGCTTAAATCTTGCAGTCTGTTCTCTTCTTGACACAGGTTCTTGTAAGGGTCTTTGGTGCTTCCAAACTTCCTGATTTAAACTTGCTATTTAAAATAGCTGTAAATAGGAAGATGATTTATCATCTTTGTATGCTCTGAAAATTTCATTTAGATTATTTTTCCAAAAAGGAACATTTAATGAAATAGCCATATACTATACGCTGCTATTAACTATGCTGTTATTTCTGGACAACTGAAATAATATCGGTTTTGGGAGTTCTTCTGCTTCAAATATATTTGAAAATAAGACATCCTTATATTTTATGCTGTTCTTGTAGGCTTCACCATTTGAACTTTGTCTTTCCTTACCACCTCCATGAGCATTCTGTCTTCTAATTTTTATTCATTGCTGTCCACTTTGTCTTTTATTCACTTTTATTTATTTATTACTTCTTCATCTGTCGTTACTTTTTTTGTTCACCACTATATCCTTCCTGATTTTTTTTTTAATCTAGTAAGATATCTGTGCGTTTCTCAGTCCTTGTTTGTAATTTTCTAAACTGATTCAGTCTGTGCATTCCTCTGATTTCTTAATAGCTGTAGTTTTCTTGATGTTTATCTTCCATTCTTTTCAGTTATCATGGACTTTCTGCTGTTATAGAATTACTATTTCAATAAGAGACCATTGCTTATTTCTGACTTGTCATTTCCTTGTGATTTAAGCTAGCATCAAAAACACCTGGTGGTGGTCTCACATTTATTGTTAAACATGAGAATAGGTATTTTTTTTGGTTACCCATCACTTCTAGAATTTATGCACTATGCTAATACTTGCAGGTTTATATTTTATTGTGAGATTTTTGAAAGGTAAACTTTACAAAGGAGAGATTAATTGTTATATGTAGAATGAACATACATTATCCTGTAATTAGGGAAATAATGAGGAGATTTTACATAAACATTATTGAAAATATTTAAACATATGTCTCTTAAAATGTCCTTAATGTGGAGTCTGCATTGGAGATCTCACACAGGCTATCAGAGATACGTAAAAATAAGTTTTAATTGAAATCCATAAATTTTGTCAGCACTGATAGCTTTCACTAATCAAATCATCCACTCTTTTGCCAATTTTGGATTGTTCCTACATAGTGCGTCATTTTGCACAGTGAGTGATAAAAGCATAAGCATACTTAGGAGCTGAAAGAATTAACCCAAGTCTGTTATCTCCTGTTTACCAGAACTTAATTTACCTTTGACTAATCTTGTTCAAGGCAGCTGTGATCTTGAGTGTGCTATGAGATTGACTGATCTCAGAGGCTTGAATATCAGACAATAAATATTGCCTTAAATGCTTATGAAACACACAACCTGAGAGTCTTTTACTGCTACCTATTTGGCATTTAAAGTCAGCCAAGCCTCTCCCCACTCCAGACACCTTCAGTGACAGAGCAGAACAGTGTACAGTAGATGAAGCCAATAGCTTTCTGGCTTTGTGACGTGTAAGCCAATTATTCCCTATAAGGGATATCAACTGCATGCATCTGTTACGGTACAGCCCAGGGAGAAATTACTTGAAATTGTGAAGCCAGGATTTCAAACTGAGTATTAAGCAGTCCTTTCCACAAGCACACACATGTGGACAGGGACATTGCTCTCACCTGTGTGACCATCTTGCTTATAGCCTCATTTTGAGAGTAGTAAGGATATCACTATTCTCTTCTCCAGTCGTGTCCTAAAATCCAGTCCTCCTAAAGACCTATCAAACCTCATTTACCTTGGAAAGAAGACTTGGTTGATACAAGAACTGAATTAAAGACAGAACTGAAAATTTTGAGGGCAAAGTTTTTCAGCTGCTATAAAATGCTGAAAAGAATCTAGAATAAAGAAGATGCATAGTTTTCATTGTTGTACCATACACCCTTTCCACTGCAACGTATCTCACATTTTTGTTTAGATTGCTGCTCCTTTTGAGTCAGACATGTTTGTCTGCATATCTTTTCAAAAAAAAGCTTAGAGCTTACACTAAGTTTAAAGGGGAAAATAACAATGGAAGAATATGCTATTTTAAAATTTAAATTCTCCAAATTGTATTATACATATAAATTTATATGCAGTATAAAAATTACCTATGAAGGGTTCGACTTCATGCCACAACATGAACAGAATAATAATATTTGATAAAGACATATGTTGATTTGTTTTGTTGTAGTGAGATTCCTGTATTCAAAATAGGAAGAAAAAATACTACTGCAGTAAATCAGGAAGAACTGATGTGATGTAGGATTCACAGTCAAAATCTAATGAACTGATTTTTACTTTTAATCATGTAACTCAGAACAAATACCAATACTGTATGAGATTCTGCAGTGTTGTAGTACAGAAATGCCTATCTACAGTTAAGGCACAGTGAATAGTTACAAATTTATATTGTCATGCTCCACAATTCCTTCATATTTTTCCTTGCAGTTCATTAATTTTTTTTCGTTCCTAATTTTCTATCCCAATGTGTGTAGAATGTATTATAAGGTAGATAAACAAAAGTAATCAAGTGTTAGGCACTTATTCTTCTAAAAATGTTTTGGTTTCAGTATGGACTAATAGGAGCACCCACACTTCTATAACTACAAAAAAGATTTTCTTCCTGTTTTCAATAGCACACGTTTTTATAATCGCTTGTTACAAATACAGAATATAATCTAATTTTAGAAGGTTTTCTAGTCTGGAGGCTTTTTCAGTCTTGTACAATCATAGAATCATAGAATCATTAAGGTTGGAAAAAACCTCTAAGGTCCAAGTCCAACTGTCAGCTCAACATTATTATGACCACTAAACCATTACCTGAAGTGTTACATCTGTATGATTTTTGAACAGCTGCAGGGATGGCAACTCCACCACCTCCCTGGGAAGTCTTGTAGCTTAAGAACAGAATTTCATCTATACAACTCTGTTTTCCACATGGAGCTTGTTTTACTGACTTTTAGCTAAAGTAAATGGAAGCAAACTCTGGCCTGAAATTGAGCTACCAATTACAGTTAAACACACACTGATGTTGGTATTTTGCATGAGTTCCTTCTTGCTCAGGGAAGGTACGTCAAGTGTGCTTGACTTAATATTGTACTTCATTTTATTGCTGTAACTATCATCCAGTTCTGGACTGAGTCTCCAACCTTTGAACATATTAATATGCCTACAGTGTACCAACACTTCACAGATGCAGCTGAATATGCCTTTTAAATAAACTCTTAAAAAATGGAACTAGAATTATTTTAGATGTGTTTAAGAGCAGTTGTAAAGTGCCAGCATAGGTATAGGCGCAGAAATTCATACTCTGGGACAAAGACAAATCAACAGTAGGTATATATACTTCTTTATAGAGATTATCTCTCACAGGAGAGTGAGTGGAGAAGTATTGACTAATAATACAGAGTTATCAAGGTATTATTTTCCCTATTACTCACTTCTATTAGATACTGTAGGGAATGTTGGAAGATCACTTCCCCTCTCCAGACCATGCAGCTAGGGTAGGTTAAGCACCACCTAATATAGTTATCTATATGAGCCATTCATTTCTCGAACATGTTGCACAAATGCATCATGGTCCAATTCCTTTTTCAAATCCTTTCTTAAAGCTCTTAAGAAATGCACATATGAAAGTCCCTCACAGATATAATTTATAAGCCTATTACATGTCTTACCTTCTGAAAATAATCTCTAGTTACTGTTTCACCTATTTGTTTTCTAAACAAAAATACCATTTCATCTGCTGTTTCTTCCTCTTCTAAGATTATTTCTGCCTTGCTGACTAGCTTCTTCTCTGAGCAGAACTTAAAACCAACAAAACCACCACATTTCCTGCCAGGTCTTAGAACACAATCAAAAAACTGCTGTTGTTCAGAAACTCTTTCAGTGTATGAAGATACAATGTGGCGCCTTCAATTCTGTATATACACAGATACCCAAAGGATGTGAGAAGGAAAAGTAGGTTTTTCTTAAACCCTCATCACTTCTAGGGACATAACATTTCTCTGAAAGTAAATCCATAGTTCTGAAAAACATTCCTCAGATCTTGTAGGTAATTTACACCTAAAGATCTGTGCTCCATCAGTAACTTTCCTTTCAAATAGTTCAAATGGGATTTCCACTTAGGGAGATTTACCTACATATTTTCTGCTGAAATATTTGCTGAATGAAAGAGAAAGATAAGGCTCTATCGTTCAAACAGTTGCCAAACATCTGCTTAGAATGTGAGAGACAGCATTGTCAAATAAAGAGGTGTGATGGTTCATTGTGCTTGGTATCTGTAGCTACGGGACAATAAAGACTCTCTGGAAGCATGTTCTTCCAGGGGATGAGATTGCTCAATGCGGTGTACTTTTCACTGTACTGAGAAAGGCTGCCTCTTAAGGAAAAGCTGCTATGAGGCTGCTGTGCTACCCTTTGGTCCTCTGAGGAAAGCAACTACTGCACGACAGTACCAGGCTACAAAAGACACAAGTCCCTTTTTCTGCCCTCTTCTTCCTGGCCCTGCTTCCACTCCTTACTACAGCAGTGACCAGTGATTTTCCAAATGGAATGCCTGAATCTTGTATGTCTCTATTTGGGTGCGTGTCATCCTGTAGTCCTTGGACATATTAGTCCTACCTGTAAAATCACTACTTGAGTTTGAACATGTGGGCAATACAGTGTTAGGGCTGTTCCCGCTGCAGTTTCATCTCTTATTATTGTTAAGGCATTTATAAAATTTACATGCATAAAGCTTTTTCTGGCACTGTTAATTTTCATTGTCTAAATTAATATGCTATCATTAGGAGAGAAGGCAAGAGTTAAGGAAAGTATATGAACTTTTTTTTTTATGGGGTTCACCTTATAGCTAATGACAGATAAATGAAATTATTTAATAAGAAAAAAGATTGTTTCTAGACTTCATTATTCAAGTAATCTGGCCTTTGTTATGTTCATTAATTAAGGATATGACATTATAAATGCTTTAATCCATCTTTTTCAACTTCTAGAAGCTTCCACTTTGTTTCACTTGCTCACTACTTGCTTTCAAGAATAATTTTGTGGGTTCTGGTAGCACTTTCTCTATTAGAAATCTTTTGTGTTAGCCTCTGTATGCTTACATGTTGTGAGAGCTTCCAGCAGCCTTACACAAATTATGTAATATGTATACTACTGAATATGTATTGCTGAATACATATACTACTGAATATGCTTAATGTAAATGCATGAAACTTATGCCTCCTATATGCAGTTGTTTGTGTTCTATCCATATGGGGTACGCCTGTTTTTTCCGATTATATTTTGCATATCTTCCAGTTTCAAAGCTAGACAGGCATTTTTACATGCCCTGTGCTTTTTTTTTTGTGATTTTTCAATCCTCTGTTCCTGTCCTTCGCCCATCTTTGTCCGTATCTGTGTTGCAAATGAAGTATACTACTAATGTATTCTTCAGGAAGAGCATAGATTAGAATCACTTTAAATTAACATTGCCTGAAAGAAGCGGAATTTAGAATAAGCACATTTTTGTATGTGTGATTTACTGTCTTACAGAAAGAATCAGCCTAATATACGTTATGAGACAGGAACTTCCTAACACTAAGTGGAATACCATGCCTCTAGTTGGTATTGCACATTAAAGTTTATACATTCATTTAGATTACATCTTAAAATATGTGGCAGTATATAATTAAGCAATATATAACAATTTAAAGCTGCAAATAGCTAATTGGCTGGTGATGTTGAGGCCAAATTTGTGATTACATCAGGATTTTCCAATGAATTGTTGCTTAATTTCATGTGAATTACTGTATAAGGCAGGAAGGAAGGATTACTTCACATGAACCCAGCTACATTCTATTCTGTCAGTATAACTTCAGGCAACATAACCTCTCCATATTTCTTTCATAGTCTCTAAAGTGGGCATTAACTAGTCTGTGTATCAGGAGCACTGTAAGATTTAGTTAATTCCTGTTTGTAAAGCGCTTTGAGATTCATGGATGGAAAGTGCTCTCTAAGTGCAAATAGAACGACAGAGTTCTAACTGTGCAGTTTTAAACCCCTCTGCATGTTGTTCTAATTTACAAGTCTTTTTGTTGATCATGCCGTGAAAAAAATGGAGACTAACATAATTTCAGTGCAATACAGAGAACAAGTTCACAAGTGATCTCAAGCTCAGAACATCTAATGTCATGTGTTCAGACACCTTTTATTTTCCTCTCCCCGTAACGAAAGAAGGAAATACCCTCCAGGTACATGTGACTCATTTGAGCAAATGAAACCTGTTCTGATTTCTGAAGCTGTGTTCTAAATCTCACACATTCAATTTTTTCCAGATCACCACAGACCTGAGGCAGCGTTGCACAGACAGCCATACTGGAACCTCAGCCTCTGCACCTATGGCTGCGGGCATCATTGCACTGGCATTGGAAGCAAAGTAAGATCTGAGTTATACTCTGAAAAAAAAACAACAAAAAACCATATTAAAAAGTCTTTCTCACTCATCCAGCTCATTTATCCAGAGATCTCAAAGTGCTTTGGAAACTCTTGTAGTAATTCACAGTACCCTTCCAAAGGCAGGAAAGATCCACATGCTTATTTCACATGCAGGAAAACTGACACTGCGGGAATGGCAAGAGAGTGTTGAAATAACTGGAAACAGTGTTGAGTGTAGGTAGTTTCCTCTAAATGATATACAGCATCCTCACAATGTCTTACAGTACCCTCCAGTGCTGCCCAGATCTACTGTACTCTGCAGGCTACTGTAGGTCACCTCTTGCATTCACCAGATTCCCCTTAGCCATGTCCATTCTTGAATGCTGAAGAAAGTTTTGGGATAGTGTTAACTTACCATGAATAAAAATTAATATAGTATGAAAAATAAAAATTCCCAACTTCTGCATGCTGAAACAAGTCTGTTTTGTCTAATGAGTTCAGTTCTTCAGCTGTAAAAAGCATGAACAGTGTAGCTCCATAGTCTTTTTACCTTTAGCTCAGGAAAGTTTCCATCTTACAAACGTTTTCTAAACTGAAAGATTTTGTTCTTTGTGTCTAATATATATCTTTAATGTGCTTCATGGAGCAGCAGAAATACTGGATGTTTATCAGGTAAATCTGTATTTTGAAACCTTTTGCATTACTATGCACAGTGTTGGATAGTATTTGCAGGTCTAACGTGGAATGCTCCACCCCAAATCCTTCTTGAAACAAAATATTTTTAAGTAATAAGAGATTAATTCTATTAAATTTTGAAGGAAACCAGTTTAATCTGGGGGCAACCAGTTCTTATGAGGGAAGTGTCTGCACACAACAGTCAGTTCAAATTGTGTGTAATTCACAGCAGCAAAATCTTTAATGTTGCTTTTTTGAATAAACCATGGGCCAATATGCAACACAGAATATCTTTCTGCTGTTGAGTTATAGTCGTAAGAACAAGACTTAGTAATTGAAGAGCTGACATAAATCATGCAGCGCTTATTATTATTCTAATTAGATTTTCATAATGCAGTCTTTAGAAACAAAGGTATTTTTGAAAATTAATATAATGCTATTGTCTAAAAAACCCTTTTTAATTCCTTCTTAGTTTCAGTTTTTAAATCCTCGAATTCTAAATAATCTACATATGCAAATAAAATTGCATGTGTGTACATTTCATTCTGTTGGAAGTTTTTCTAATTATTTCTTAACGAATGGAGGTTGCCTGTAATTTTTTTTTGCATTTTATATGATATTTTGTGTGCATTTTCTAACAAATGATTGTTGTAATTGAAAGTTTCAAAGACTTATAGCACACAATACCTACAACCAAGCTGTTGCTGATTCTAGCATCTAAAAACACATTGAGAAACTTACACTTCACACAACCTTTTCTCACTATGAGCTTTGGTGACTATACCAGTGGGAAATCCATGTTAGTGCCTATAGAGTAGCATATTTTTTTCCCCAAAATTAATAGTTGCTATGATAAGAGCAAAGACAAGACTGCATTAAAGCTTCACATGTGATGATGGAGCAAAGGTCCTAGTCACTTTTTTGTATTTGTAGTACTTTATTGCATGGTGCTTACAGGAGTTTTGGGGTGAAAATGTATTGATTTTCTCTCCTTTCAGTTTCTATTCAGTTTCAGTATATGGAGGGTTCTTACTTATTTCCAGATCTTGTGAAGCTACAGATTATGAAGAAGTAATCTCCTTTAAGGAGATCATATCATAATATATTAAATTTTAATGTCTGGGATTTGTTTATATGAAATCTATTCAGACTATTTTAAGCAGTTTCTGAATGATAATTCTTATTTATTTATCTGATTTGAAAATTCAGGTTGTATTTCTAACTTGTGATGCCTGCCAAGTTAGGTGATCCTAAATAAATGTTAGGAATTAAAGTATGCAAAAAGAAGGTTTGAAGCCATCTTAAGTATTTTCTCCGATACTTTTAAAATATATGACATGTAAGCTCATATGATATTGTGTCTTAGCATAGAGGCTTACTGGAACTAGTTTGCATTCAAACAGAGTCTGTATTTACGTAGAGTCTTCCTTAGATTCCATATCAATGCCTGAGATAATAGCAGTAATGTTTATGTAGAGTGTTTTTAAAAAAAAGACTAGTTTGAAAGGAGTTTTGCAAGGTTAATTAAATGCTCTTCTTACAGAAAGCTGCTAAAAATTTGGATCATTTAGTCCTGAACACTTCTTGAATATGTCTTTAATAATGTATAGTTTCATTCCACTTTGTACTGGGTATAGCACAACAGATTATACCATGATAGAGTTTTGAGCCTATGAGGTCAGTTTTCCCCCGTAGCCAGGTTCTGTTTCTGGTGGACACTGGTAGGTGAGCAGTCTAGCCTGGATATGAACTAGAACAGCCAAGAGGTAGCTTCAGCTCATACACAAAGATACATTAAACCAATGGAAAATAAGCATGGCAGATTTCCACTCCAATCTGCCACTTTCCTTCTTTGATAAGAGCCATATGGCTGGGTTGGCAAGCAGCCGTGGAGGACCATTTACCTGCCTAGTGATTTGAACCTTCAGCATGGTTGATTTTTCCTACTGGGATCTGCTCCTGAAATCCTGGCAACGAATTGTTTTGGGATGGTGGTTTGCTTACTACCCCAATTTCAAATAATGTGAACGCATTTTCTTTCACTTTCAGTATAGTGTTTGAGTATCAAGTGGCGTGTTTTCCTTTAGGAACCAAAGGAGTGCAAATGAGTTTCAAGCTGCTTGTTTGGAATCCTAAAGGCCATAATGCAGAAATATAGATATCCAGCAACTGTTATACAAAGAAGGACATCTCTTAATCTTCAAATTCTGTGATTTTTCTTAGGATATTTAAGTAGCTAATTGGTTTACCTGATGCTTCACAGTGTATGTAATATCCTGTTTAGGCTCTATGAATAAATGTTTGCTTGTATATTGCACTTCTTCGTCATTACATAATGTCGAATTTTGGTAATTGCAAATCAGCAATTATGAGTGTAAAGTATAATGGATATAGTTAGCAGATGCAGCAATGTTCTTACTAAAAATAAACTATTTGCGTTGCATAGTACCATCTGCTGTTGGTATCAGAAACACCCTTTGTCATTGATGACAGATTTGAATTTAGGACTTGGTTGAATCATTGTCAGGAGAGACACTGTGCCCACATTTGTTCCAGTGGGCATTGTGCCGTTCCCTTTGGAGAAGCCACATTAAAAAAAAAATCTTACTTTGGTGACGAAAGAATATGTTACACATCCCCAAGTGAACTGCATGCTTCAGTTTCTGTGAGCAATGCGTGTTTTCCAACCCGTGGTGTATAAACGGCAGTTACAGGAGTAAAACCTGAAATGTTACATGACTAGCACCTGAAATGGAAGTATTAATCTGCTATCTTTCCACTGTGTGGTATACAAAATGGTATAGCTTTGGTGAGAGTCTGTTTTCTTCCGTGATTCCCTTCACATGATCTATATACTTAATTTGTCTTTAATTACATGAAACCAACTCTGGAACAAGGTGGTTCTGGGAAGCGATAAATAATTTCAGTGAATTCTGATACCAGTGGTCCATTCAGAAAAGTGACAACGCTCCTCATTCTTCTAAAAGCTAGTACAACCAAGTGTAATAATCACTGATATGAAAAGAAAATGGATTTTATGTTGCACAGAGTCAGGAGTGTCAGAAAAAGATACTTTGATTTTCTGAAAACCAATCAAATACTTGCAATACTTCCCATATTGATTGATTTTCTTACAGGAAGGAGTAAGGCAGTGTACCATCTTGCAAGGCATAGTTTTAGCTATAGAGAACATAATTCTGTGTCATGCAAGTTATGAGGGGTTTGCCTGTTCCTAAACATAGTCAGAGGCTAACAGTGATGAGACGGTTGAGGCATACTGTGGAAGCACTGTCAAATGACCTGCTTATGTAGGTTTCCAATGTAAGAGAAGGAGAAGTTATCATTCAGGTCCATCTTCACTCCATTGATTACCTATTATAGAAGAGAATGCTCGAGTGTGTGAGTTAGAAATCTTTCTGTTAGAAGTTTTGTTAGAAATCTTTGCATCTTTGGAGTAGTTTTAAAATAATGCTCTTAATGTTGAAGTATTCAAAAAACAGAAACGTAAATAAATACCTAATTTAGAACCTGTGTTTCTCTTGAGCTTTAACCACCTGTGCCACTTACGCAATTTCAGTTATTATATTGAGGTTGGAAGTACTTCCTTGAATTCAAATTGCCCCGTGTTTCCCATTCTAAGGTCCTGTTTTCAGTTACATGTAACTCTGCCAAGGAATAAAGGTCTGAAATTTTCCATGTAACTTGCTTTAAAAAGCTTTTAAGAAAATTCCGTCCAGACTTTTCTTAAACTGAGTCTACATTAAAAAAAACAAATAAATGTTTGTGATCATTTTTTACTTCTTCATTGCATTTTGCTGTGTCTGCACTTTGAAGCAACAGCTAGAAATAGCACAAGTAGATAGCCGTTGTTCTGGTGCCAGGGCAATGCCTTTTATAAGCTTTTCAAAAATCTCAGTTGGCATGCGCTCAGTTGAGAGTTTTAAGAGTTTGGCAGCTCTATCCCCTGTACTTTCTTGGTTCTCGAAGCGTTCCACAGCCTCAACTTCTAAGGCCTGCTTAATGTTGTCTCTGAAGTTGATCTTTGGGGTGCTGCTGGCTGTTCACCTTGAGAGCAGGGAGCCCATCTGGTTTTCCCTGTCTGTATTCTTCCTCCAAGAGGAAAATGAGAAAGGTGGAAGAGGAGCAGATTCATTGGATTGCGGTATCCCTGCAGTCTTCCTTTCAAGGCTGCTTGCCACCACAGTGTCATAATTCAACTATATTAAGAGATCAGATAGGTCAAATCGGTAGTCTGGGTACCATGCTAATCGTAACTCCCTGCATTAACCTGAGATAATGTAAGGCTTCCCCACATGCACAGTCATTGCTGGTTCTAAAACATGCAGCTGACCTAAGGTGTAGCACTTACACTGTTATCCCTCAGTAGACTGTGCGCGTTGTCTTTTGGGCCCTGCCATTTCGTTTTTCCTCTGGAGAAGACAGAATAAGGGATGTGATTCAGATACCTTTTCCTCAAGGAGTTTCTCCTCAGAAAACCATTATTACCAACTTGCGGCTGGGCCATTGTTTGTTTTGTTTTTTACACTTAGGATTTTCTTTCTCTGAAAAGAAAAAGATAAAAAATAAAAATAAATAAAAAAAGATGCTCTGTAGGCTCTAGAATCTGCCATCACTGTGTGCACTGCAGATTTGACACACCCGAACATCATTGCTGGTGGATGTATGGCTGCTAATCCTGCTGTACATCTAAAGGTATATATCTGTCATGTCATATTACAACTTGTCTGTATTCTAGCCTAAAAAAAAATAAAAAAATGAACATAATCCAAAAGATGTCTGTAGCCACTGCAAAAGCCTTCAAACACTGACTCATGAAAATACTAGGATATGTTGCAGTAACTATGGAAGTGCTGTACAAATATAAACTGAATGACATAAAGTAGAGCCAGACATGAACTGAAATGCTATTACCTTGAAAGGATGTCAAAAAAGCTATAGCTTTAAATGGAAAATTTTGATATTGTAGCGTTTGTCAGCCTGAGATGTTTTTGATTAATGTATTTAAAATGTGAGTGATATACTCAAGTTACTTCGTAACTGTTGAAATGAACAGATCCAGTGTGTCTTACGATAGTGAAATTTGACAAATACTCAGACAATTCAGCTAATATTCCTGTCGATGGAGTTACTAGGATAGGTATTGGGCTGTAGATCTCATGGAACAATTTGGCTGATTTGTAAGTGGTGAGAGTGTGTGAACAAAAACAGGCAAGTATTTCTTAAGCTCTGTTTGTAAATTTATCTTAAAGTTCTTAAGAGTGGAGTTATGCATAAATCAGTGATGAAAGAGATCTCCTACTGCTCTGCAATATACTGAGGGCACAGAGACTCTTTTTTATAGCACTAATTATATATGTCTGTTCTCTCCAAGATTCTCCAAAATTGCAAAGAAACCATTCTTCTCTAAAGAAGTTTATTTGATACTTCCAAATGCAATGATAATCCTCTTCTTAATCCACCCCATGATACTGAGCTTTTCCTTAGTTCTTTGGAAAAAAGTTTGTTGTATTCTTCCAGCAATTCTCATCAGACTCTGTTATTTTGGCAGGAAAATGTTTTTCAGATATTAATACAAATTACAATTTTTTCAGATTTTTTTAGTTCAAATTGGAGGTTATGGAGATAATGTAGCAATCATTATTCATGTTGCTAACCATATCATTTTTCTAAAAAAAAAACCCTAAAATTTCACATTATTTTTCACTTTTACTAATTGTCTCTTGCATCAATTATTTATTCTGAACAGGGTTTTTTTGACACGGTAACATTATGCAAAATGAATTCTTTACTATTTCCAGGATTAGCTGGATTCTTACTAGGGAGACTACTTGTAGAATGAAGAAATCGGGTGGCCAAAAATGATGATCTACTATTTCTAAGCATGCTGCTTAAAGATACAGTTAAATCTAAAATGAATGTTACTGTAATATAATCTATTTGTTCTATTTCACTTTTTCTCAATTGCCTTGTTGCATAAACATTTTGAAAAGCCTGAAATAAGAGGGCTGTACCTTAGAGTATAACTGTTGGTTAAGAACACTACATTGATTATTTTTGTGACTGCTGTACAAGCAGTTTTATATGTAATTGTTCTCACTTCTGCTTATTCTGGTATGATTTTGAGTATTGTCTGGTATGTGTAATCCCAAGGCAATTTCAGATGAGACATTAAAAAAAAATCTGGAAGGAAATGGCCGATTTTTTAAAATCAGTCCACTATCAAACAGAGTTAGCACTGTTCTTGTTAATGCATTTCTTAATTTCAAGATGTTTAGCCATTAATTCTTCTGAGATTAATCAAGTGTTAAATCAATTAACATCAGTGACATCTTGTCTGGATCTAGAGCCCACATGGCTAGTAAATAACTGTTTACTCACTTAGCATCCAATTTTGACATGTTTTACAAATATTTGACCAATTCTGTGATTTTTCCAAATGCTTTAAAATTGGCTGCTAGACTATTTTTCTAACAAAAAAAAAAAAAAGAATAAAAATTTCTCTTCTTTCTCCAAATGAACCGCTATTTTGATATCATTCCAGTTTCTTTTTCTTCTTTTTTTTTTCTTTTTTTTTTTCTTAAAGTTTCTGAAAAAATAAATGTGGGCAAACAAATGCGGATATATTTTGTTTTAAATGAGATGTCTACTGGAGAGAGAAAATTTAAATCTGGCAATAGCTCAGTTCGTAATATAGTAAAGGCCCTATAGTAGGCTGCAGAAGTTGGTTTGAATATTGTTCTTATGCTGTTAAATCTCTTAGATTCACCTTTTATACCCAAACTACCATTTCTTGAGAAGAAAGCATAAAAATCTTATGAATTATAGAGTAAGCAAGCAGACTTGGAGGTAGCATAAGAGACAGACTGATTTAAATGTATACCATGTTCTGATCCAGAAATCAGACCTTTGGTCAAGGTTTTCTGCCCTAGAAATTCTAACACTATTTTATAGGATTAGTTAAGGATGCTAGTTACAATAGTGAATGACTCAGTTTTTCAAGATCTGCCATGATTTTTGTTTTTAGAAGTAAACTATGATTATGAGACATAATCTCATTTGCTGACTGAGCGACGAAGTCCAATTTATGATAGGCTAGTATTATCAAGTGAAGACTGCTGTATCTTTAGCTCCTTTATCTAGGCATAGTTAGGTCTACCATGAGATCCATCATTCATCTTTAAATAATCAGTTGAGTGTGCCCTATCTTGAATCTCTCCTTCAGAAGTTCAGACAAATATTTCAGTGCATTATTTTTACCAGTAGCATGGACAGCTTGCTTTATAGTATAACAGACTGTTCAGATTCCAGATTATAAAGAATGCAGCTCTCAGGATTCCTGGAGGTCTTCCTGAAGGCTTGAAACATGTTTTCTAAGATTTTTCACAGGCTCACAGTGAAATTCCTGAGCTGGTACAAAATCCTACTGATATTTTCTTGAAGCATGTTAGGTGACTGTGCAGACATACCCAATCTTATGAACCCATAATACTTGCATTACATGTAATATTTTTTTTTCCAGTCATTTTTACCAGCTCAGCTGGATAAAAAATTGCAAGTCTGACTGTCTAGTGCAAGAAATTCCACATTAAGGAAATAATTGTATCTATGGGCATATTAATACTTTCTTTAATAAGTGCTTAGGGGCAGAAGGCATCAGCTGACCTTAAAAATATCAGAATAATATAAGCATGGGAATACCCTTACATCTTGTAACCAAAGACAGAGAGAAATTTAGTGGCTGTAGATTCATAGAGCTTGAAACAGGTTACAAAAAAAATCTGCCTACAATTGGTAAGAGATTCACTTAAAATCATCTTCCTTCTTCAGATTATTCCATCTCCTCTTCCTTTTTCAATAACAAGCACAGATAGGACTTTCTGTGTTGATTCTAGAAGAGTACATGCTGCTTCCTGTGGTGTCCCAGCTGTAGGTAGAAAGGTGCTAGGTTACATCAGCATACACATGGTCCACGCACACCCACTGGGAAGTGTTCTGTGATGGAAACAATACATTCAGGATTAAATTCATATTCTTTTAAAGGAAATCAGAAAAATACAGGTAGTTAAACCATTTAATGACTGCCTTTGCATTATTCTGTACAGTCTTGTTACTTGAAAGAAATCTGACATTTTTAGGCAATTCCTACTTGGTTTCAAGGATATGGATTATAAGGCTATTGGAAAGTAGAATGTGTAAAAATCAGTTATATGTGAGCGAATATCCTGTATGTCCCAACTTTTTTTTCTCCTGTATGGAATTATGGACCATGATTCTGGAATTTGTTTTCATTTTCAGTAATTCCACCAACACAGGTGAACTTCCATTGGTTAATACCCATGAATATATGTGCACGGAGTAGCAAGTTTTTCTATAACCAAGTTAACTGCAGGTTTGCAATAACTTCTGTGTCCCTTCTGCCTTCTTCAAAAGCTGCAGCTTGCAGAAGCTGAAATCTGTCACCTGAAGACCTAAATTGATGCATCTTGAATGAAAAAGAAAGTGCTCAGTATTTTATAGATTATCACATGTATTCACTCGCTATTTCATAATAGCTTGATTTCAGCTCACAGGATAAGCAGGATTCTACTTCCATACTTAAGGACGACAAAACACTGATTACTCAAGTATTTCCAAAAAGATGTTATTGGAACAGAACAGAATGTGTCAGACGCCAATCCATACAACATTCATTTGTGTACATCAGAGAGATGAGATTTTTCTGTGTCTTTCACGAGGTCTAAGAGAAGAGCAAGATATTTCTGCATATTTCTGTTACTCTGTGTCTGCTTCCCAAAGAAATTTGCTATTGAAATTTCTAGTAATTTGACTACATGTCGGTTTAAGAATGTAGAATGACTTCATGTGACTGCAATGTTCCACTCAATCCAGAAAGTGACCCCTCACAATCACCCATGGGTTGATCTTCTCTACACTCTTATGGCTGTTGCTTTGGTGTAATTTCTGCCTGCAAATGAAAGCAGAACCCAAGTATCATGCCTTAAAGATTCTTTAAGAGCCGAGAATAAGCCACTTGTCTGCTGTACTAAGTGATTTTTTGGTCTGAGAGACACAAGTGCATGTGTTAAGGGACTGAAGAGTTCCCAGGTTTTCAATAATTGCCTAGTCCTGGACAGTGTAGATCGGCAATACAGAGTCTGATAAGCTTCACTCTGTTATATCTTCATAATTAAAATTAAGTGGAGTTGTGCCA
>VWZK01018012.1:4407-57415 GCA_013396935.1 Baryphthengus martii
AAAAAAAAAAAGGAAAGGAAAGGAATAACAGGCATCTACTATTAGTACTCAGAATGAGAGAAAGCTACAGATCTTCCAAAATTGCAGACAGGGAGCAGTGGAGTAGCAATTGTAGCCACTTCTGTAACTTAAGGCTATGTCTACATCACAATTAGAAAGCACATGTGTAGCTAACGGTGCTGAGAACCCAATGCCACATTATTAAAAAAAGACCAGGGAGGTCAAAGAGGGGGCAGGATTTGCTTCAGACAAGCTCTAGTCTGATCTGATGGGCTGAATGGCCATTAGCAGTGGAAGCACTTGTCTCAGTTTCATCCAGGAGGAGCTGAGCTCATGAGCTCTGAGACCACCCTGTAATGTAAACCAAACAACGTTACTGCAGACAACTGGAAGGGCTGTTGCCACATGTATTCCTGATCTGAACAAAACCACTAGTGTAAATGCACACTTCTTCACCCTATTCCTCAATACCTTTGAAAACACTGAAATAAGTCATGTACAAAGGGACAACTCGAGGAGAAGAAAGGTTGCGCAGTCATTTCTGTTCTGCCCAAGCTCTTACACCTTTAATGTTGCTTTGATAATAAAGAGAATGAAAGTCTGAGGCACAGCTGTTCAACTAAACTGCACTCCATTGCCTGATTCTGAAGACAAAAATGTCAAGATTTTCTACCTCACCTATTGAGCTATTCTAAGACAGAAAATTTTCTATAATTTTTAAGGGTTTTTTTAATTTTCTTCTGCATTAATGAGACATTTTTTATTTTATTTTTCTCAGAGAATTTAGCAATTTTCTCAAGATAACTATTCTCACTCCAATTTATTTAACACACCTATTTCTGCACAGCAGACAAAGAATGAACTGCTTTTTGTTAGGCAGTGTCTTTCCAGTAGATGCTGCCGTTGCAGTGCTGAGCATCTCTCACAGCAACACCAAACTCTTCTCCACAGACCTTCAGTGCCAAAGTTGCACATTGATTTTGTTGTGCCAGAATTAATGCTCCTGAAGTATCCTCCCTGCAGCATTGACAGGGGACCCCCTGTTCTAGTGCAGGAATCATGACAAAGGTGGTTAGGGTTCCAGTCTTCCTCTCTCCCAGTTGGTTATGAGGGTAGGTACTTCATTTTCTACTTTTTTTAAACTGGGAATTATTTAAACACAAAACAAAATAACAACAACAAAAAAAAAACACAACCCAAGTAAACAAAAAAAGAATCTGACTACTTCCCCTTTTTCAGTCAAGATGCTCATAGCAGCACCATTTCTTAAAGCTGTAGGGAATAGAAATGACAGCTTCAAACCAAAGTGATTCTGTTTCAGACAAATACACTTGCTGGTTTTCCTGAAACTTCTTTCCTTCCCTTTCACATGCCTGGACAGGTGGAATGAGATCAGGCATTCAGTACAGTAACTTCTCTCTGCTGGGAAGCTGAACCATAGGTAGACACCTCTAGTCTGGCTGGCCTCTGCTTGGGAGTGAGTGTATGGAGGGGAAAACCACAGCAAAAGCTGGTTACAAACCATTCCCACACAGTGGGCGCTCTACAGCTACTTCCACTCCCCCTCCCAAGGACTGTCCACTTACGTAGGTGGCAAGAGGCTCCCCAACAGCTCTTCCATTGGGAATGGCAGTTTTCTTCCAAAGATGCTGTGGTCTCAACATCAACCCTACTTTGGTGTGGATGACTCCTCCTGGGCTAGGGAAATAACTTATTTCTCGTTTTAACACTAAGCCACTTGCCTAACAGGTCTCCTAGGGTCTGAGCACCATCACAAAATGCCCTGGCTGCATCACCAATATTTATACACCTAGCTAGCTTAGAAAGTTAGGTGGAGAGTAAAGTGGCATTTTCATCTAGGAGTCAAAGGAAGGGATATGTTTGGTCCTGCCATGAAAGAAGTAAAGAATTTATACGACCCCATGACCAGATCTCTCCGTAGTGCCAACCTGAGCTTCATGAAGGAGTGGGGAACATCTGTACTGGCTTCACACAATCCCACCTTAGGATCTTAGATGCAGTTTTACTATGCTTTAAAAAAAAAACAAAAAAAACCCCACCAATTTCTTGTATAGTATTGGTCTGTTCTGTTCCATTGTGATGTTCATGACAGCAACACAGCAGAAATATAGACATGCCCTTAATTTAGTTTCTGTAAAGCGCTTGTGTTACCACTTAATGTAATCAATTACTGAGCAATCTGAACTGTGCCCACAAAATGAGCATAAATTGGCATCGAAGCTAGGACAATGCAAGTGGTGGTGTTAATTCCCAACCATCTATTGTAGTCCTGTATTCACTGGAGAGATTTCTCACTTGGTAAAATTTAAAAGCTCTTTACACAAATGACTGTTTTCCTTTGGTGCAGAGCAACAGGAGATGTCTTTTTAGCACTGAAATTATACAAAACATACTATGCATATATGTACACAAGCAGAATAGAACAGTATTTATAGAGATTCTGGGCTTATTTGCTTTAATGGATAAATACTGGTTTTAGGTAAAATCAATGTACAAAAGTACAAGACATGTCCATACCTATATAGAGAGACATTCCTTCAGTGCAGAAAATCCTCTTAAGAATTATTTAGAACTGCACTTTGCATTAACTACAAAATAAGCCACATCCACTCTTGCAGATGACAAACAGCAAAGGGGAAGAAAATTGCATTATTCCAGAACAAGGCAAGGCAAGTAGCCTGGGAGCCCTGCCCTCCTGTTCACTCCATTTTCTCCAGGGACAGGAGGGAGCAGGTGATGTTGGGCAAACTACATGGCCACACTCACGTGCTCCCTCGCTGCCTCTTCCTTCCACTCTCCCCAGTCTTTTCGTTCTCATGCTGCCGCAGAGCTTTCCAAATGAAGAAGCTGTTGCCATGACACCAAACCCTTAATTTGAAGCATACATATAAACAGCCTGGGATTGTGATCACAATGCACCATTTCATATTTATTTTATTCTTTTTTGGTTCTGCTTTGGACAGAGATGGCCGATCCTTATGAAACCCAACACAAAAATTACTGGTTATAACCAATAAGCAGTTTCACCATCAGTGTTTTACAAATACCTTGATTTTGTTCTCTATTACATTTCTTGTCATGTTTAATAAACCTAAGAAGCAGGCTAGTTGATTAATCAGACTGCTTTGTGTTTGTGCTTTGTACTTGTAGCCAAATCCATTCCCCTGGTGCTTATTTCTTTTGGTGAGGTCTTAGCTCAGCACATCTTTTCTCCTTGTTGTTTACTTTTCCTCAAAAGCTATTTTTTGGTCACTCTCTTCTTTTCTTCAGAAAGATGTTTTATAGTCTTCTAGCATGGCAAACATACAGCAAGAAACTACAAATGTAATATTCTCGTTATTTATTTATCTACTCTTTGTTTATTTATCTAAATGTTATCTATTTATCTAAAAAATCAATAAAAGAACATTCTTCTTACATACAAAAGCTGTAAGAAAATGCATGGCACATTAAGAAAAACATAACCTTGAACTGAATAAGGAACAGCACTACTATTAGAGGAACATACCCCAAAAAGACATTTTACTTTTTAATGCCTTAATTGTGTCTACTTAATCATACAGATTTCTTTGTTCATTAAACAAAGACTTTAGCAAAAATATCCTCTGATTAAAACACTCTAATTTTTGACTTCCAGCAGAATGAAAATAGAAAGTAAAGATGGCAGGAGGATGAAGGGCTTGTTCATCCATAGCATCCTCTCTCTCCCCCAGCTACTGCTACAAATGAACAGCAGTGGCAGAAGCATCATGCAATAGCAGTTAAGTATTATTCATATCCTTAGCTTTATTAACAAGCCCGAGACACCTACAGCGTATACACCCACGCACAGGCTAAGTCAACAGCGAGGGAAAGAATGTATTTGTTGAATGCATGATTTCCCATCGCTCGGCGCCTGTGAGGTAGCCCCCCGCGGGAGGCAAAGCCCTCAGCTCGCTTCTCAAACACAGCAGATCGCGTCCCGCAGCTATGGGGTATGAATTAAGCCGTAGCTGCAATTCACGAGGCATTCCTAAGTATGCAGGGGGGATGCTGGGAAAACAGCAAAGTGGCACATTTCCATCTGGCCAGCACTGGTATGCTCGCTGTAGAGTAGCAGCTTGTACCTCTGGGCCAGATGTTTCACTGTCCTGGAAGACGTGAAGCAACAAAGAACAAAAACACAGGGAGTCGCATTTTAATATGGAGGCCTGGAGACTGCTCCCAAAATCAGCACACAAAAGGCAGTGCTAAATAAATCAAGTGATTCATTGCAAGAGAAAAATCAGCACTTTTTCCTGTTCCCAGATTATCCAAAAATTCCTGTGCACGAAGGAGATGAGCAAAGTCCACGGCTTTATGGGACGAAACAACCACTGACATATTTGCAAGCAGAGTGATGTATTAGGTAAGGTACAGGATGCAGGGAGATTTCAGAATTGGAGCAATAAATTATTTTATTGATACCTTTTCCCTACCCGCAGAGGCTTCCTTATGGTATAGACTTTTCCCCCAAAATCAGCCTGTTCCTAAGGCCAAGGAAGGCAACAAGACTCCCTGCACTGATGACACCAGGCATCCCAGCAGCTGAAAGGTGCCACGCATGACATGGGCAGATGGCTGCACCACCACTGAGGGCACATCCACAGAGCCTCACAAAAAGCAACAAGATGAGTAAAGCCTGAAATCCCCTAAACAGCAGAAAACACTCAGGATGTAGAAATGTAAATCTCAAGAACAACCAGCAAAGCCATGAGGATGGCACCCAGAGCTGAAGGAGACAAGACCGCTAGGTGACCAGTGGAGTACCTTCACACCTGTGCTACTCACTTCTGCCACATGATTACTTCAGCCAGACATGATCTCCACTCCAAATCCAGTCACCAAGAGGTTACAACAGCTGACAAGGTCCTCCAGTGGCAGCACTGCCATGGTGAGCCCGGCACACGCCACTAAGGAGCATCCCTAATTTGATAACTTCATTCCTAGCACAACACCCGCTTCCATCTCCAAGTGGGGTCCCTTCAATCTCCAGAAAAAAAACTCACCAGGGTAGAGGTGATAATGAGATGGCAGCAGTGGACAGCCAGCTGCATCTCACTGTTCCATCACACAAGGGGCTCTATGGTCCCCAGAGGCTGTTGTGGAAGTGGGCCAATTACGTACAATCTAGCATTCTAACAACCTAGTTCATCAGCAGTGCAATCCTCTCCAGGCAATTCATGCCAAGCTAAAGGCTGGTGAGCCGTTGATACAGTAAACATCACTTCCTAATTTTGGCCATCTCTGGGACACAATCACAAGTATTTCTGGGCATTGTTACTGACAACTGCTAGATTATTTAGCCACCACTTTGTGGGAAGGCTAAAAGGAGAGGAAGTAGGCTGCAGTATTTAGGGTGCTCATGTGGTTCTTCAGAAGAGCCAGGCTCGAACCTGCTCCAGTGCAGATTTCCTCTGTGAACTTCAAGCAAGTCTTTGATCATCCATCAGAAAGGGACAACAGTGGGGCCACAGAACCCTGGTGAAGACAAGTACAAGGGAGCATGCATGAGCCTGAAACAGCAGATATTGAGTGATATGAAAACCTTGAAAGAAGGAGCACATCTGGGCTCTGCAACATCTTCATCCCTGCCTTACAAAAGGGCTGTCTTACTATTGGGAAAACCTGAAGCAACAAGAACATTAAGCCTGGAGTGTGAAGTGTGACCCAAGCCCCACTGAGAGGTCTGGATGCCAGGATGTGTTCTCTGGGCTTCTTCATCACTTGTGGAGAGAAGGACAGTCTCTAAAGATAATTTGGGATGTGACAAGGAAATGAGATAATGACACATTCAAAAGTCAGCTATGGGAAAGAGATGGGGTGACTAAGGAAGGACGGAGTTACTTGCTGGATCACAACACCAGATAGCAGTGCAGAAAAGATCTTTTTATTTGTGGGATAGGGTTTATACCATTAAGATGCTGCCATTCTGCATATTATTCTGAGGACTATTCATGCATCTCTGTCTTTTAGTTGAATTATATTTTTCCCCTTTAATAAACTTGATTATTAAGTCTCACTATCAAGCCAAAGGAGTCATTTGGATTTAATTTATCTCTCTCTGTGTGCTTTCTGTAGGCATTGCTCCTTTTACTTTTTCTCCCCTATCTGCCAGTCTTTTTAATTCACTGCCTTTTGTGTGAGCCTTGTAGGGCAAGGATCATACCTACTTCTAATTTTGGAAACCATCTACAGGGAATAAATTATGGTAATTAAGTCCAGTAGAATTAGATTGTGGTGGCTGCCAGACATGAAATAGTCACTGTCAGACATCCTCAGGACAAGCTAATCTGGTTTTTGCCCTCAAGGAAGAAAGAAACAAGGAAGATGCACCAAGTCAGTATTATGAAAGTGCCTCCCTCTCTGAGCTTTGGAAAAGTACATGGTGAATGCTGCCTACAGGCAGAGAATCACGGAAAGAGCACCAGGCATTTGAGATTTACCACAGAAATGATATAATTCTACTGCAGGTCCGATGTGAAGCTACACTTACTCTCTTGCTCAAGGCTTTAAGGGGGGAAAAAGGATGGAAAAAAGCTTTGAATGCAATTGTCATTTTACACATTTCTGACATTTGAAACGTTTCAAAATGATTAATGATCTACATTGGGCCTAAGTCCAAGCGGTGTCTTATCTAATATTACGTTTATGGAAAATTTGAGAATATGAAAATTCTATCTTCCGTATATTCCAACTAAAATCTATCCATTTATGTAACAGAAAAAATGGTCAAGCATCCTAACATCAAAGTAAGTGTATGTCACAGGACTCCCAGAGGAAGAAAAATTGACTCCCATGTGAAGGCACTCAGTTCAGTGGTTTTAAGGTAAAGGATGCTGAAGCTGAAGGAGCCACACATTTGCCTCAAACACCTTAGGCTGCATTGGTGTGGTGCTCTAGATGCAACGCAGTTCGAGAAGACAAGGTGCAGACTGAATTACTCTAGCTTGCTCTTGACTGCTTTAAGCATTTTTCCTCTACCAGTGCCTCTAAATGTTCAAAAATGTTTGTGAGGAGGAAGAAAAAAAAAAGATGCTGGTGCCCTTTTCTTCCTTCTTGTGTGTTAAAGACAGCTTCAAGAGTTGGGGATCTGGTTTGTTTGTTTTCTGCTGGCTTTTTCTATGAAAAATGCAGGATTTGTTTCTTATATGAGTGACAGTTAACTGTAACCAGGGCCATAGGAGTCCCATCAATTCTCCTGGAGCCTGGCAATCACAGCTGCGGAGCACACTATCACCCAGCATTCAGAGCAGTTCTGAATGTCTGCATATATGAAAATTAGATTATTCTAAATATATTTTGCCTTTTTGTCTAGATGATGCAACCATGATAATGTGAATTAACATATCCATAATTATCTTCCTGTAAAAAGTATCAGTAAATATTGCAGAGCTTCACAGGCTTTTACCATAGTGGGTCTGTTTCTGTGGCCTCTCTTCCAATGTGGATGCTCCCGAGTTAAGGAAGTGGTATGACTGGAAGGGATTTTGTTTCCAGTGATAAACTACTCTGCCAGTGAAAGATGAAACTGGAATACTCCAAATATTTTTCTTCATGCTCAGAATTACGATACACAGCTGGCACAATTCATGAAGCATCAGGAGAGCAGAGCAGAATAGACATTTCAGGTACGTGCCGGATCTTCCTTTAAGTTGTTGCATCATGAGACTGCCTAGGGTGGTTTTTCTTCTTCCCAAGCAGCACACCATCCCAGAGCATGAGAGCTCCTCTGTGGTGTCGTGCTCTGAATGAACCCAAGGTGGAGAGGTAACCACCTGGAGTCTTCCCAGCTGAAAGAAGCTGCCAATATCTGCCTAAAATATGAACAATTCTAAATAAACATCAGAACAGGTGGGGAGATTGATTGGTTTTTAGTCAGGATTTACATTCTCTTGCATTCATACTGCAAATGTTTTGTTGCAGTCAACCCCTCTGAGATTTCCATGATGGTTGAAATAAAAAAGAGATTATTTCAGGCAATATTTGACTCTGTTGAAAACAGAGGCCTAAGCCCTATAGTCTCCAAAATGTCAGCATCTTCCCCTGTGAACCTGTGACTGATTACAGATATTAACATATCCTCAACCACTCATAATAATCTTGAATAAGGAAGCATCTCAGGACATTAATCTCAATAATTAGTCTCCTGTATCACCTCCTTTAGAGGACATACACTGAGAAGAAGCCAATAAAGAAGTTCAAATAAATTAGCCATTTTTCATATACCTTTTCTTGATTCCTCAGGATGACCCTAAGGAAGAGGGAGATTTCCAATTGATGGCTGACAACCCTCCAACGATTGAGCCTTTGGTCACCTACTCTTTTTCCTTTCTTGAAGAAGAGCTAGTATTTTGGCATTTGTGTAAGGTGTAGGTGTTTCTTTCAAGCTGTCTGGGCTGAAGTAGTCCCCTGATGTTTTCTTTAAATATTGCAACGTGGTTTCAGAACAGCTTTGTGCACATCTGGCGAAGCAACGTGTTTCGATAGCTCTATCCAGCAGTCCTCTTTTCATCGCTACTTAGCATGAGGAAATCTCTGTGACATCTAGACTATATCTTTCACAAAGATTTTTACCTTATTTGTTACTATGAGGTTTGGTGAGTAGTTTGGAGAAAAGCGGCCAAGGCTACAGAGTCCAATAAAAACTCCAACATTTAATGACAGTTCTTTACCGATCACCGATTTCTGAATAACTCAGTTTGTTCTATCTTAATCTGTCTTCTGGCTCCACACCACCCCAGTAAAAAAAAGCCCTTACTGGATATGAACAATGTATATAAGCAACCAACACAGCTTACTATAACATTATAGTGTTTGGGAATCAGGAGCTGCAGTAAACATGACACAATTGATAAGAATGTAGCATCATCCCCGCACTATGCACATGAACAGAACAGGAATCCCTGTTCCCTTCACAAACAGGAATCACAGAAATGCCTTCAAATGAGGAACCTACAGCTCAGGCTCTGTAAGAAAACAGTGGGAAAATGTGTTTTCTCTGAGAAGCTGATACAGTGTCACTTCCATTTGGAACTATCAAGTAGCAGCTACCTATCTGGTGAGCAGCACCAAATGCATTTTTACACTATGAAACTGTATGTCTTTTTAATTGAAAAAAAGGGTTGCCTTCTCGAGGCTATTTATATCCATACTCCCTATGCAAATTTTAATAGGCAAGCAGCAAACCACTAGATAAAGAGATTTATAATAGAAATGTTGACAGATCTCTGACTAGAACATCCTAAACTGTGACATTACAGCAACCCGCGTAGAAGTTTCTACGCCTACAGAATTTCAGTCTTAGCTTAGCTCTTGGGAATGCTGTATTCCATTTTTCAGAGTAAACGTAACAATTATCTGGATACTGAAGGATAAACCTGGACAAGTTACATGAGCATTTTAATTAAAATACATCTTGACAAAAGATCAAGAAGAGAGCTGTGAGGTAACATCCATAAAAAAAAAGTGTGGAGACAGCTCTGATATATTTTCCAGTCATAGAAAAGGTAATTGGATGAAGTGAAGGGGAAACAAATTCAATGTGATAAATGTAATAGATATTTATTGCTACAAAAGATTATCTGAAATTACCTTCAAGCACGAGCCTGATGCTAGATACGATAATTTGATAAGTAGAAACTGCCTTTCCCTTTCATATTGTATCAACTTCTTTTGTTATGATGTACCACAAAGGGAAAAAAAGTCACATTATGGATTTGCTGGCCTGTGGAATAACCTTGAAATTATGCCACTGAATCTCTACATCTTTATATAGATCTCTAAGATGGAACCAAAATTGTGTTGAAAGTATGTGGAAGTTAAAGCGAGGAAGAATGCAGGTAAATACAGAGTGCAACCTTTTCTTTGCACAGAGCCCTTGCAACCTCCACTCATTGGGAGTCAAGGCACAATTGAAAGTGCCTAAAGGGAGGAGAAAAAAAACATACCCAGAAAGGCAGCAAAACTTTCTCAGCCATGATCATTGCTTATCGACTGAAAAAGTGTTAAACATTCTCTCTGCGCATACTATATGTATGTACATATGGGTGTCATATTCATTTCACAGCTAAACTTGTTCCTTGCCACAGGTTGTAATGGAGCACGTTGCATTTGCCATTGTAAATAATGACTCATGTGCTATCTACAGTAAACTAAGCAGAGAGGAGTGGCACATTAACTACAAATATGGAACAAATGTGTGGGGTTTTTTATAATTCCTGTCTTCTTGTAACTAGCCTCTTCCGCTCTTCTTCACATAAGTAGCAGTTTTGCCTGAACAAGGAGTGTTATAAACAAGTGTTATAAACAAGGAGTGCTATAAAGACTTGAGAACCTATATTTTATCTGCAAAACAGGCTTGCTGACATCTATAGCATAACAAAGTAATTGGATTCTTCCTAGACTGCGGGTTGTGCAGAGGTGGGACCTGTGTCTGTAAGACTGACCTAGCACAGCGGGGTTGCTACTATAATATTAATAACAAATTATATATGTAGCCCAAAGGGTGAGACTTTTGCTTAAACTGAAAAAAAACTGAACAAGTGTATGACACCATCAGACACATTCACTCCAATTTGTTCTAACTCAGTATTGACATTTTTCTCCATTATCCATCACATCTGTGAGATTTTGATACAAATATTTGAGAGCATTGCTAAGCTCTTATCTGCTCTTGGAAATACACCAAAATAGCTACAATTATTCCGAGATGGTTTATTTCAATATAAATCCCAAAGCGGGCACTCTTATTCCAAAATAAGAGTTCCTAGTTCCAATTTAATTTAATCTAGTTCTAAAATATCCTCCTGAGAGCTTATTCTGGAATAACTATTTTGGTACATTTCCAAATGTAGGCAAGTCCAAAGTCAGGGATTGGAGACTGGAGTTTGTTGAAGGGAAAACTCTATTTCCACTTAAAAAAAAATTACCCAAACCAAATAAGCTTAAGAAATCCATCCATTTCAGAAATACAGGCCCTTACACAAAATAGGATAGAGAACCTATTTCAATAATGGCAATAATTTAATAATTTCTTAACTCTGCACATGTTGATATCAAATAATGTTTCACATCACAAACCCGCATCAAAGGAGCCACTCATGAACCTCCAGCACCCCTTTTTTCCATCTAAACATCTACTGACAGAGCAAAAGCAGAAGTGCAAAAATAGAAGAGTTGGAAACTAAATCCAAAAAATAATCTAACTCAGGCAGCCTTCTGATCCTAAGAAAAGAGAAATGCCAAAATCTTCACTAACTCAGCCAAAGGCTTCACATGACCTGTTAAGTTTACACAAAAAGGATTCAGATGCTAAACTGCTAAGCAGTATACAAAATCTACCAGAGATAAACTTTGAGAGAAGTAGAATGAAACTACTACACCAATGCGGGGAACAAAAAAAAAAAAAAGGTTATTTGCTGCTTTTGAAAACCAACTATACCTTTTACTACACCAAAGCCTAAGCTTTCTAAAGTTTCTAGAGTACAAAAAGCAAACAAGAGAAGATCTCCATTTTCTATTTTAGCAGAAAACTTTTGCATTAATTTAATTTCTCATACAGTCCTCCTGAAGTCTGTGGAAAGTTAAAGTATTAATTTAAATATTTGGCACTAATCCACTATGTTGCATACTACAGGCATTTAAACAAGCAAGTAAAAAACTAACAGAAAAAAAAAACAACAAACCAAAACAAAAAAAAAAACAACACAAAAAAACCAGAGCTTTCTGATTCACTACATGTAGACATTTGATCCAACCGAGTTTTTTCTATTATATCTGTACCCACAGATTACTAAAACCTGTGGTCTAGCCTTTATGGATTTTGAAGACTGGCAACAGCACATTTTTTTTTGCTTATTTTCTAGTCATCAGCCAAACAAGAGAATTCAAGGCTTTATTATTTTCTTTAGAGCCCTTTTTTGCAGCCTGACCATGCCCAAAACACGTACTGCAGTATTAACCAACACTGCCACCAGCATCCCACAGAGCCAAGAGCATGTCAGATCTATCCCATGGTCATCTTTGAAATTTGTTCCAGGTATCACTGACATGTGGATCTCCTGTTCCCAAAGCCTATCCTAACCCAGTGGCTCCACAAGGGCCTGCAAAGGCAGCAGTGCTGTCTTTGTGAGCCAGCCTTCCTCCTGGCAGCTCGGCTGCGCCCTGGGTCATGCATAACAGGCAGCCAAGACCTCAGAGTCAGGATTCACCTGCTTTGAATTTATGTCCCCTTGGTCAGCCAAACATGTGAAAAGAAAAGGAGTCAAAAGGATAGCCCTATCTCCAAAAATACTTCAAAGACCCCTACAGCAGCAATGCTTCATGTTCACAAAGGGAATTTGCCACAGTCTTGGATCTCCCTCTTGAACAGGCAAGATATGTCCCTTTTCCCTCCAGCTGTGGAGGAATATCAATTGCCATGCTCTCCCTCACAATATTGAGCTGTTTCACAACCAGAAGAGAGACCTATGCATGTCCTGAGCTGTACAGGCCAGCTCTGTTTGAGATAACAACCAGAGAGTGAAAACTGCCATCAAAAGCTGTAGGTTGCTCCATGAGTCCCATGAAACCCTTCGATCAATCTTTTCCTTGGGATGTCATCATCCTTCCTTGGGATAACTTTAACCCAGAGTTACCACCAACTCATGGTATGATCCTCACCTAGATGTCTCAGTAACATCACCACCAGCCAAAGCAGTAGAGGGTCCAAAGAGTTGCAAAGTGAGCAAATACCCCCATCTAGCGTCCCTGTGTACTAAAGAGCATGTTCTGCTCTTTTCAATCTCTTTTATAGCTCTCCAGCCATCCTAATTCTTAGTAAGAAGGAAGCTGGTGGATTTTTCTTCTCACCAAATGAGACAATAAAAACTACCACTATCCACCAGATGGGCATTGTGCAAGCTCTGGGCATGCAAACAGCTCAGCCAGTGCTCTGCTAATAACATTTCTGCAAGTCTAGTTCAAGCTTTCTCTTGAGCAACAGCTGCTTATTATTCTATCTCGCATGGTCGATCTCTGTGAGGTTTCTTTATTGGCTCCATTCTGCTAATCTGACCACAAGGAATTGGCAAATTAGTTCTAGAGGTTAAATCAAAGGGGTTTTTGTGTGGCCCTTGCCCCCTGTTTTGCATACAGTGCTTCCAGCTCATGACTGTCTCCTAAATTCTTCTAGAAAAGCTCTTTGGCTACAGTAGCATGTTATTTGAGGGTGAAATGCATTAGCCTCTATTTGCTCCAAATTTATTTCTTCTATTTAAATAATTTAATACAGCATCCATCAGTAGGAAAGCTGGGCAAATTGAATCCAAAGGATTTGAAGACACATAGATTAAATAAACTACCTTCAAATCCTGGCTCTCAAATGATCACTGTCCCTGGATTAATTCTACCTTAATTAGACCAAATAATCTTCTCAAACTGATCAAATTAGTGAAATAAAGTTGAAATAAACATAAAACAAAAGCAAATGGAATATAAACAGCCAGGAAGCATAATCCATAATACAAAGCCTTAAATCATACACTGAAATTCATTTAGTTTAGTTCCTCATTAGAGTTCTATAAAATCATGAGTGGCATGAAGGAGATGAATAAGAAATTTTGTTTCTCAAAACACAAGTACTAGGGAGGCATCATGTCAAATCTTCATTCACGGATTTAAAACAAACAAAAGCAAAGACTTTCTGCGGAGCAAATCATTAAATTGCCAACCTCACTGCCACAAAATGTTGCAGATGCAGAAAGCATAAGCAGGATTTGACAAACTAGCAGAAGAAAAGTCCACAAAGCGCTATTACACACAAAGATTAGAAAATCTTTAATCTATAAACTGCTGTGGAGTGGGAGAGCATATTGGGGAAATATCACTCAATACTTTCCCTACCGTTACACCCTTTCCTTAATTATCAGTTACTGTCAGAAACAGGATATTGAGCTCGATGGGCCCTTGGTCTAGTGTAATGGGGCTATTCTTATAATCTGGCAAGTCATGAATTGGATATACTTTAAAACGTTGACACTGGCTTCAGAGTCTCATACCAGAAGGTGACTAAAGAGCATCCAAGCTAAACTCAGCTAATGAAGTTCAGGAAAACAATTAGGCTTATCTAACTTGCAAGAGTTGCTCATGTTGCAAATCCAGTTAATTGTCAAATCCACTAAACATCACTATTGTAAATGCTAAGGCAGACATTTTTCAATGGCAATGGCTCATGTTGACAGCTAGTCAGCATGTTACAACAGAAAAGACAACACTGCTCTAGAAAATGTCCCAGGAAAGCAGCCTCATCAGCAACAAGGAGTTTTAGGGGGAGGAGGGGGAAAAGTCATCAAAAAAGATGTCAGAATTTCAAGACAGGATCCAAAGATTTTACAACATCTCTCCCACCCAGGTAGCTAGAAACCACAGTCAACATTTCCTTGAAGTTTCTGGACAGTCCTTTGGAAGAAAGCATAGAAAAGCATGTTGTCTTCACTGCATCTGGACTGTAACGAACAATACCACTTAGAGATCAGAGTCAGAAGGATGTCTCCAAGCCAGACCTCAGAAATGACAGGCAGAGCAGGTCACCACTCCAGATGACAGTGTAGCCCCAGTGTCAAATTCAAAGAGAGGTAAGGAAGCAACCAGTTTTTATACCCTTGTGGTAAGTGGTGCAAACCCATACCCCATTGCTTAACAGGCACCACCACCTGGCAGACTGATCTTCCCTTCCTACACCACAAAGCCAAAATTTCAGAGCAGAAAAACATCAAGGCAGCTCAGTTTTAAGCCAATTAGCCTAGATAACGCTAGCAGAAGAGTTGCCGGGACTCTGAGAGCTTGCTTAAACACGCGCCCTGCTTTTGAAGTCTGTGCTGAGTTTCTTCTTAGCACATACCTTGCCAGGTGTACCTGAGCTTGCTGGAGCATGTACTTACAAGCAGCTCCAGTGCAGACACATTCCATGACTGAGTTGCAACCAGTTAGTCTGTTTCAGTCAAGGAAAAAAAGGTGTTTAATCCTGAGATATCTCTGAGAAGCAGCAATCCAAGCAGTGCTCCCTCAAACCGCGAACAGCCTGAGAACAAAAGCAGCAGTTAATAATCAATATTGTCATACCTTAGGTCTCCTGCCAGAGCTGGATCATCACATCTACTGCATTTTTCAGAAAATCCAACACTTCAATTTTAGCTGCTAGAAAAATTTGCATATAATAGGAAAAAAAAAACAACATAAAACTATGCAGCCTGCAGGTCTGATTCACCTCTCATTGTCTTCAAAATAAAGACTCTCAATGCCTTCTCAGGACTGGAGTGCAACTTTCAGAGTCACCTTGAAACAGAAAACCCAACAGGACAGTTCAGATATTGAAGTTGCTTTCAGAGGTCAGATGAAGACAGCCCCAGGCCTCCACAAAGGACTTGGAGAAAGAGCAATTACCAGGAGCACCAAAGCGTGACCAATGCCTTTCTAACCTACATCAAGAACCCTCAAAAGCCAGGCAGATGGGTGTTCACAAAGGTGGCATCGGGGCATGCAGGCTGATGGGTAGCATGGGGTAAGCACCTCACCACTCTGACACGTTTCACAGTGGCACCAAAACAAGCTCTTTTTTTCCAGCCTTCCCCTGTTCTTCCTTGCTCCATTCCCTATGCAAGGTCTGTCCACATCTTCTACTATCATTTTCCCATAGCAGGAATAGCCATATAACTTAGCCCAGAGTCAGAAAAATGCAATGCCTGCCTTGCTGACTGTCCTGATGCAGCTCTCTCTTAGCATCTTCTTTTGTGTAACAATTCTCGGCTGTACTCACACATTTCCTCCACCAGACCAAGCACAACTCTTACTGGTGCTGATCTCTACTCTTGAAATAGCCTTCTAAACCCTTATTGAAGGCTTCCTTCCATCAAAGGTGGATGATTCACATTCACACAGTCATAAAATGACAGTCTCGAATAATGCAGATCCAAATGACTTTAAATCTCTGGGGTTCTCTCCCTACATTTTCCATCCAGAGTGTTGAGACCTGCAGAAGAAAACTCTGTCTCCCTGCATTTTTCTATAATTTGTGATGCCACCCACCCAATGGTACAGTGGAAATAGTTAATCATATAGGCTCGGTAGATATACATAAGCTGAGCTATAAAGGTGCTAATAGATGTATTTGAATTTAAAAGAGATCTGAGAGGCGGGAAATAATACCTTATTAGTATGCTACATGTGTATGCAAAGCCGCAGCCTGTTCTCTAAAATATGTGAACAAATAGTAGAATCAAAGCCTTCAGCCTCTCCTGTAAGAACTCATTAAAATCAGTAGTCTTTATCATTTTTCTCATTAGAATTATTAACTCCATTGATTTCCATATCACATCATTTTGGACCATTGCAAAAATATTAGACATAATAAAGTTGCATTTCTGTACATTCAAAACCACTCTTACGTATCTCTGGACCCCGTTTCAGGTACCAGCATCCTGTTGTCTCCATACAGCTTGCAGTTTGCCCAGCATTTAGAGAAATGTGTTGAACCTGGATCAGAACAGGAATCCAGCCCTCAAAATGAGCTGTTAGTTCATCTTCTGAATGTGAACTGAAAGAATGAAGCTCAGATTCATCTTTAACTTGGTTACCTTTATTTCCGAAAACAGATGTTTTCCTCAGATAATTTAATTTATGTGAATTCCTGTTTCTTTCCTCAACATGCTTCTGTTTTGCAGGATGTTTTCTCCTGTTCTCTTCGTTCATTGTATTAGCAACAACCTTACACGACATATCCAATTGTGTGTATGACTGAGCAGCAATTTCAGGGGGTCAGGAACAGAAGTTCTACATAGAGGCATGGGAGAATAAGAACAGAGGAGTACACAAATTATAGTAAGGCAGGATTATAAGAAAAAAAATAGACAAAACAATTAAACCCAAATAACTAATAAAAGTTTCAGCATGGCTCCTTAATATGCTCTCATTGGTCAACTCAAGTGATTGTCTCTCTGTACCTGGCACTGGTGAGGCCACATCTTGAATACTGCCTTCAGTTTTGGGCCCCTCACTACAAGAAGGACATTGAAGTGCTGGAGCATGTCCAAAGAAGAGCAACAAAGCTGGTGAAGGGTCTAGAGAACAAGTCTTATGAGGAGCAGTTGAGGGAGCTGGGGTTGTTTATCCTGGAGAAAAGGAGGCAGAGGGGATACCTTATCGTCCTCCACAACCACATGAAAGCAGGTTGTAGTGAGGCAGGGGTCAGCCTCTTCTCCCATGTAATAAGTGATGGGACAAGAGGAAATGGCCTCAAGTTTCACCCGGGGAGGTTTAGATTGGATATTGGGAAAAATTTCTTCACCAATAGGGTTGTAAAGCATTGGAACAGCCTGCCCAGGGAAGTGATAGAGACACCATCCCTGAAGGTACTTAAAAGATGTCTAGATGTGGTGCTGAGGGACATGGTTTAGTGATGATCTGGCAGTGCAGGGTTAACAGTTGGACTTGATGATCTTAAAGGTGTCTTCCAACCAGAACGATTGAATTATTCTGTGATTCTATGATGCTATGATTCCATCACATCCACCGCACTTACATCTCAGCTACAGGATATGGAAATGATTCTGCAAGATACATTTTGGAAAAAAAGTGATCATTTCTCTTTAAATTTTGGTGCCGGAGGGAGAGAATCATTACTAGGCTATTTGAACTTAATGAAAGTGTTTTCATTGTCAATAGGGAGGCATAAGATTTCAACCTGTTCTCTTTTTAAGCTGAATTTTACCATGAAAAATGGATAAATGGGTTGTGCCACCCACTGTCACAGCACGTTGTGAGGACCAGGGGCATGACTGGATTAAAAAAAAGCATTAGGCAGCCGCTGCCTCTAGATATTCTCCACCTCCATTCAATTCTCTAATGTACAAACTGACACAGTGAAGTGGGCCAACAGAGATCGTGTTTCCACAAGTAAGGGGTTATTCTTGCAGTAACTCTTCACAGTTAATCAGGTCTCAAACCGAAAAAAAACCAAGTGAGGTGAAAGTTGCACCCATGGGCTTCTATGACATTTGTTGTACTTTCATTTGTACCTTAATAAGTAAAACAAAACAAAGCAACCCCCCTCGGGCATATTGCACTCTCTTGCCCAAATCCAGCTCCATTTAGGCTGTTTATCATGTGATCTCCCACAATCTTTAACAAAATGAGTCAGACTAAGCAAACTGCGATCCAGGATGACTGGAAGATGCCTTTCTGAGCGTGGCAGGCATGCCACGGAGCCGCCGAGCAGCTCCGAGGCCTCGTGGAGGGCACGGTGGCTGATTGCCACTTCAGCTGCCTTGAGCACGGAGGACAAACACATTGCTAACAACGCAGTTCAACACTGGCTTTGCAAGCCCAGTCTTTGAACCTAACATTGTTTTGAAGAGCAAGGAGTTTGTATCCATGGTGTATGTGGCACACGAGCTGCCTCAGGGATACCAAAGCAAAAAGATAATAAAAACAGAAAGGAAAAAATCTCTGTAACAAACACTTTCACTTCTGCAATCACAAAAACTGTAGAGAATTCAAAGGTGTAGGAAGTGAAGCTTCCAGTTCCTCCTCATTTCCTGGGAAAAAGGTAGTGCTCCAGCAAAGCATACAGCATGCTTTACAGGAAAGGCAAGACACACACTAGATGAACAATATGAAGCACATGCATCTACTCAGTTCTTCAGGGATCAAAATATCCATTCCCTTCTCCATATTCCTTTTCTAAGGATGAATCATGTCTATAGCAATTGTGTTTTCATTAGTTAACACTGAATCTGTCATCCTTAACAGAAAAAAAAGCAAAAATTCATTTTTTAAATTATGATTGAAAAAAACACTCTTCTTCTGCAGGAGAATGAAACCTTCTTTAATCACACACAAATCTCTAAAATTAAGATTTATATAATGCTTGGCTCATCACTTTTTGAATTATTCACACAATTTTTAAAAAAGTATTTCTTTCTATATTGTGTTCTCTACAACACCTTTGAAGAGCATTCCACAAAGTACGAGTGTGCAGTAGTGCAAAACATAAAACTCTCCAAACTTATTCATGTCCATATGAGTCTTCTAAGTTGAACTGAAGAAAACCCCAGTAGAAGTGCAAAACACTGAAGACTTGCTTACCGTTTTTGCACTAGTATAGCTTCCAGAAAGATAGAATATTTTCTCAGCAATTTTCAATCAAAGCCTTTTTAAGAAAATTATTATTTTGCTGTCATGTTTTGGCTATCACCTGTTCACAAAAGTTTCAGTTCTGTTTTTTTCTGATTTTTTTCATGTTAAGCTAGAAATTAATTGTAGGGTTCCACCTATCTGCCACAGGTATCATGGAAATTATTTGACACTTTGGGGTTCTTCTGTCCGTGGGTTTACAGCACAAGCAGCTTGACTATAGAGTTTAGGATCTCCAAAAAAAAAATAAATATATATATCTCAGGTGAAGGAGAACTATCACTGCTGGGGTAGCTGAGTGGATAACAGACACACTAGGTGCTGTTAAATACTCAGTTCGGAGTATGCATTGGGCATAACTGCAATTAGATGAATATTTCAGTTTTGAACTCTCTCTGTTCCTCTAATCCTCTCTGTTGCAACTGTATTCGCTGCTTAGCGATATCAGTTTTAATACTCAGTTCCTAATTAGTGTTATCAAGCACTTCTCTCTCAATTCCATTATACAGAACTGGATGAAACGTTAGGTCAAGCGTAACCCCCAGGTGAGCTTATATTACAGTTTGCCTCCTGGTTTCTGTATGAGCTCTTGATGTTCCACCTCAGACAGTGGCAGATTCCTTGTAAGCACTGAAATGGTTCCGTTGAGTCCCCAGGGCACCCCGAAACACAGCAGACATCACACAACAATGGCCACCGCTGTGACTTGAGGAGGTATTTAGATATGACAGTGCAGCTGATAAAAGTGAGTAGTCAGCCTATTAGCTGATAAATGCCACCTGCATTAGCTGGGAAGGAAAGTTAGGCTGAAAAAAAAAGAAAGGAAATAGCACAAATCATCCTTCACTTAGTGTTCTTCCCATTCTTACGATCCTCTTTCCTCACAAACACTTTGAAATTAAAAAAAATAATAATAATAATAAAATTAAAGTTCTCATTTATGCTTCAACTTACACAAGCAAAAACTGGTAGTTCATATACACAGCAAATTATGAGCATGAAATATGTGACAACTTTACGTATTTACAAGGCTTGAAGGAGGCATTTGGATCATCAGAAGCTTTAACCACATGGATTTTAATATGCAGTTCTAACTCTCACAGATTTGATGAAAAATGTTTTACTGCTGGCTGAGCAGTAATGGATTTGAAACTGTTAGCTGCAGTCCATAGGCAGCCTGAAATTGGGAGCTAACATGCATTTAATTTTGCTCATTTGGTTTTAGAAAAAACAGGTTTACTTATAACACCATAGTGTCAGTACCAGCAATCTGAGGGTTGTAGACTGTAGGAGAAAGGAGTACAAGTGATCAGTGAAGTCCTCTGAGAAGGGGAAATATAAAGAGAAGCAGGTGGAAAACAGAGGAGAAAGAGGCAGGGAAAAGAAACAGAAAAAACAAAAGTTAGAGAAACAACAGCAATAAAAGGCAGTGGCAGGATAAGCCCCAAAAGGGAGTGTCTTGAATAAACATCCACACATTTTGTTCCAGGGTAAAGACTGGGTGCTTCTGGGTACCCCTCTGAAAACATCTCAGTAATATCAGTGAACTGAGAGATGACAACTTTCCTCATTTATATCTTAGCCCTCAAATAATGATTTGGGTACCGGACCCTCTTCTAGAATAGGAGCAATCCTGAAAACATTCAGTTACTCCTGGAAACACTTAAAAGCTGCATGTCCACTATATTTCAAAACAAAGGAGGAGGAAATGCTTTTCAGGGAGGAAACTTAACATTAACCACTTTGATATTTTACTGTGGACTTTCACCTCTAAGTTTTGCAAGTAATAATGGAGGGGCAGGATGTCAGCACAGGAGCTAAAGAATGTCGTCCCTGAGCGTGTACAGAAAAACAGAACCATCTAAGGCTAGCATGAGAGTTGTTATCAGCAGGAAGAGAGTCCAAGCAAGCAAAAGGCTAAAAAGGTGAAAGGAGTGACAATTAGCAAATCTGAGCAGTGACATCTCTTCTGCAAACCAGGAACACAACCCTCTTCCTCAGCTCCAGCTGTGCACGTCAGGTACATCTCAGCTCCTCAGGGCCTGAAACCCAGGCCCGCATTCCTGGAAATTCCAGCAGAATGCAAGCACAAAAAAGGTATCTCCCCATCTACCCCAGAGTGAAGGAAAAGCAGGAGTGTATACTGTGTCCTAAGCTGAATACATAAACCAGCAACTGGGCTAACACCAGTTCGGCTGACTGGTACCAGCACAGGGCAGCTTTCTGGTAGGCAGACCGCAGACCAGCCACAGCCTGAACAGCTCTTGGCATTAACAAATGGACCAACCATAAACAAATCCCAGTAGTTCATTTTCATCCTTATAAATTTTGTTACTAATGATTTCACATCAGCTTGAAAGGGCCTTCCATAGCTCTTATCCTGGCAGAGCCTGAAGCTGAGCCAGCTCTGAGCAGATATATTCCCCTCATGTTTAAGACTATGTAATATCATTTTGTCATCACCAGAAACAAGGACTCTCTCAACAGGCAACCTTGGAGAGCCTTGGGGGGATTTTTAGAATCACATAAAAATATCCCCTGTCTTTATCACCAGCCAGAACTTCACTGATTTTCCTGTGGGAAAGTAAACTGAAGAAAAAGTCCACCCTGTCAGAGTGACTTGCAAGAAGCACTAGTTTAAACTGTCATGACAAACTGTAATGTCAAACGTACAAGTTTTCACCTGGGGTGTAGATTCACAACGTGTTGCTAAATGAATATTTAAGAGGAATCTCAGGACATTAGGAGTGTGTTGCACACTACAGGCTTTTTTATAGCAAATGAGAGTCTAAATAGCAGCTAAGGTTTAATTATGCATTTATACACATACTTCTCATGGGACATTTTTGCAATGCACCCACATATCGAAGTACTCTAGCAGTTTGTGCCAGGTATGAGCAGGGTCCACAGTGCAGGTGTGCTGCTCTCCACCATGCCAGAGCTGCTACCTGAAGCTGCCAGCTCCTAGGGCAAAACTGTCTACTGCGCCGAATCAGCTCCTTTGACTTCAGCACCATCACAGTGTTTTGCAGTCAAAATCGCAGACAAATCCAGAAGGATTAGTGGCTGGAGAGCAGAAGTTGAACTGAAAAACTTGCTCTTCCTGCCAAATCAATGCAGCAAATGAGTCCTCAGGAATGGAAGTTGAAGGTGCTGTGAAAAAGAAATACATATCACTGTCTCCTAAAATGAGGGCCCCAAAGGACTGGTTGTACCAATTAAATTAAATCAACTTCATAGCCAATATCGCACTATTGCACAATCATCTGTGGACAGCGTCATTTAAATTAAGACCATTTTCTTTCAGTTTAGATTAAGCCAGTTCATAATATTTTTATTAAAAAAATAATAGAAACCATTGCTAAAGTGAAACCAGAACTTTGACAGCACATTATTAGCTGATTTCATGCAAGCCTTTAACAGTAACTTCTCAGCAACATACATAAAGTTATGAGCAAGGGCTTTTCTTGTGAGAAGATTTATTATTACCACTATTATTTCTAAAACTCATTTCTAAAGCTTTGTAAGATTTCACTTGGCTTTTTGCTTAAGTGTTGCAAAGCAGTTCATCTGAATACTGAAAAATGTTTTGCTGATAAAAGACTGAGAACTTACCTCTTTTTAAGCTTGGACTATTAAATGGTCATTGAAGATCTACCAGATTCCAAGCACAGACTTTTTAAATTAACTTATGAATTCATATGAACAATCATTACACAGCATTTTTAAAACTTCCAGGAGCCTTTTTTCTATTATAGGAAAAAGAAACTCTTGAACAGTGAAGCGGGAGAATGGTGTTTTGTAGGTGAGACAGTTCATCAGAAGCAAGAGTGTTCAGAACTAAAGTGTACAGCCAGACTGACACTGATTTACTGAAAAAAAAAAAAAAGTGAAAGCACACAGATATTTGAATTAAACTGCCTAGTAGGAATACCTATTGGAGTTTTCTTTCTCTGTAGTGGGGTTTTATTGTTACGTCGTCTAAGGCAAGGTCCACTCTCAGAATATTTGCCAGTATAGTCATCTCCTGTGTGCATATGGGGAAGGAGAGAACAAGGAGGGGAGAGAGGGAAGAAACAAGGGAGAGCAGAAACGAGATCACGTAACATTTTTAGACATGACAGCAGAGATGTACTTCTGCTGGAAAATGACTCCAGCTAACCTTGTTGGTTTTATTCATATACCAAGTACAACTAACAACTCCAAATATAACTTTTTGCTATTAGAAGCTTATAAGGACTCCAGCTATATTACACAACTGTAAGCAATGAAATTACTAGTGCTCAACCAGAGGTTATCTGAGATGTAGTGACTGTTTTTTCACATATCCTCAGTCCAGCTTAGTACAAACTAAGTGGTCTGGATTATTTCAACTCAAACAATTTGAGATAGCACTGATATTGAGGTAGAAACCATCACCTCCACACCCTGAACAGCTTCAACAAAAAACCTGCAAGCTAAGCAGTCACAACTTCTGTTCTGAAAACCTTTTGAACCACTTCAAGTCAGTATTTTCCATTTGTCTGATGATACCATAAGAGGTCTGTGCAGTAAATCTATTCCACTACACTATGTGTTTTCTAGAATTGCCCATGGCCTTTACCCAAGAAAACACATCCTAGGGCTCCACTTGTATAATTTTTGTCAGGATTTATGGTCACTTATCCATTCCTCTCATGAATAGGCAGAAATATCAGCCTCTAAATCACAGACCAGCAAAGAATCAGTCCTGTCTCCCTGACCATACCAGACCTCGGCTCTCTGGACATAGAACTTCTTTGAGGCCACTCTGGTACAATTTCTGTTAGTAGCTTCAGCCTCTTAAACTATTCCTTGGAGAGTTTTCCTCACCTAGAATAGTTGATAATGTTTATTTCAGTTGAGCATTCATTAGTTTTCTGTAAGCAAACCACCGAGTGGGCAGAGAAGAGTAGAAGAAACTATGTGTATTGAGAAGACACAATGTTCTTCTCTGGTGGTATAGAAAGACTGGCACTCATAACATTCAGAAATAATAAAGGCACCTCTAGCACTTTTGCTAGCTACTTGATCAATAGGTCTAACATACTGACGTATTTGAAAATCAGCCATCAATCAAGACATACAGCTTGTAGAGGTCAATATACGGGCAATGGAGAACTCTTTAAAACTACTTGATAAGAAATCTGAAAACAGAAATTGAAAAGAAGGTTATTGTTTCTGTCTTTTGCTACAAAAAACCCAAAATCTCAAGCAATAAAGAATATACTTTTATCTAAAGAACTACTAACTGTTATTTGAGTGACTTGTGTTGCCCCTGCTGTAGACCAAGCTCTGTGATGTTCCATCATGCCTGAAGACATCACTTCCCCTCACTCAGGAAAATCATTGCTTCTGGGAAAGCTGGCTTACTGGTCAGAATGGGGGCATGAGGAAAATAACTTACAGTTTTTCCAAGGATTTGGCCCAGAACTTCCAAAATCAAAGGCACAGATATTGGTTGGACTAGCTCCATTTTCAATGAAAAGAAGTACCTATTTCTGCCAAAATGCCATTGAAGTCTGAATGATTTTATTATATCTTAATGATTGAAACTGTTACCTCCTCAAACTTGCTGAATTACCCTCCTTGAACCATAGGAAATAATGAAGGACTAATCTTTCTTCTGACATTAAAAAGGAGAAAATGTTGCTATACAACTTGACTAATTTTGCTAGACTTTCAAATCTAATAACAGCATTCTTCATAATTGATTTAGTCTTTCTCAATACCACTTAAATTAGCTTTCTGCTTTAATTAAATCGCAACATATTTTATGCCAGGAGAAAATTGGTCATTTTGAACTGCTGGTATAATTACAAAATACCACCACAATGCACAAGAGAATACTGAGGTCTATAGTTATAAATAAGCTTAAGAGGTAATTTTATGCTTCTGTTTTCCTTACAATATTTACAGCATATTTGCATTGCTGTTGTGTTTTATAGTGTTTTGCAGACAGTGCTGCAATTCTCAGCATGCAATAATAAGAATTAAATATTTATGACTGTATAACTTCAGTTCTCTCTGCAGTCTTCAGAGTTCCTCTTAGAAGTCAGTATTTGTCAGCTCAGAGCCTGTGCTGACTTCAGCAATGATTGTACTGGCACCGCCTCGTGCTACAGCAAGGACTCGCTCTAGCCCCAGTTCAGCCATAATTTCAGTGTATTTCATCCCATGTTCTTCACAGAAAAAAAGTTACCAAAGTTCAAAATGTTGATGTATTTTTCAAGCCTGAAGAAGACACAGTCTGAGAGCTAAAATTTTGCTTTAATTTCCGTTCATCTCACGGAAACGCCTTGGAGTGGAAGGTGCAACCCTGTGTGGGACATTTGTAACTCATGGCTCTGATCAGGTCAAGACTTCAGACTTCTCTTCACCTGACAATAAGCCACATAAAACACACAAGGAAGAGACATACAAGCCCTCTCCGGGGCATTTGAGGCTGCAGTGAGGGATTGAATGAGCAGGTTTTCAGGGACAATCTCTCTTCTTACATCCAGAGCCACTACAGGACAGACCAGAAGAGTATCCAACCTCTTAGCAGAGCCAAAGTTATAGTTGACACGCACAACTGAGACAAGCCTTTGCCTACCACTGTCTTGTTCACTCCTGGGTCTGGATCTCATCCTTGAAATCAGTCCTGGTGATGTTCCCAAACGTTCAGATCCTGTTCTACCCAGTAGACAGAAAAGCCAGTCAGGAATTTAGATGACATGGGACAAGAAAATGGAGATGGTAACTTCAGGGAGAGATATAATCTAGCTATGGATCACTTCAAGCCCAGTCACCAGCAGTCACAGGTACCAAGGAGGACCACCGTTTCCTTGAACTTACCACAAGCCATGAAGCACTCCAGCAAACCACAGTGACCTCCAGGTGCACAGTAAAGAAAAACAAAACCCATAAAGGACAATGCGCCTTAAGAAATGATCAGAGAGATCAGGATCATTACGAGGGTAAATGGCACTGGAAGTTGGTTTCACTGGCCTTGCCCTGTTAGTGGCAGGCTATCCCACACATTTATTCTAGAAATTTAGAAAATAAATAAGAATCAAATATCAAGTAAGTGTTGTTAACATCTTTTAAAAATGTCTAGACTTTTTATTTCTTTCTCTGCTCCTTTATCCGACCACCTGTGCTGCTTTAAAAACAGGAATTCAAGATTGAATGGACCTTGGTAAATCTACAGGCCCCTCCTTACAACTTTTACTCTCTGCTATGTAAGTTATGTTATTTTATGAAGTTATTTGAATGACAATATGATACTCTTACATTGGGCTTAATTTCCTTTCAACAAGGCGGTGAAAGAGGGCGCTCATTTATAGTGTTCAAAAGCACTTATATTTCCATATTGCCTGAACTTTTCTTATATGAACTTTTGCAAGACAGAGCACAAATGAATTATCTCTGTTTGCTTGTTAGCCTATAAACATTTGCATCTATTCCCTTCTTGCTTTTTCTCTTTGTTGGATTTGTTGTTTTCTTCTCAACGTAATCTGTTAGGGAACTGGTAAATCATTTACATCAGTATATGCTGCCATTTTCAACCTTGAATGTAACCATCTGAAAAAAAAAAAAGGAGGTCAACAGAGTCAAATATTTCTGTACTGTATGTACTCTTCTATATTGTTCCTGAATATAATTTCCATTTTTATCTGGCAGAAGCTAGGAAGGGACAGCCATGATTTCTCTTGAAAACGACAAAAGCTTAACAAATTACAGAACAAGACTTAACGCCTCCAAAGGCCTATTCACTCAGATTGCCCTGTGTGTCTCAATATGAGTAAAGTTACATGCCTTCTTGTTCAGACATCAGACTATTCCCTGAGTGCCCTTTCTGAAAGAACATCCAGTCTGTAACTCAGACACTCATCAAATAGAAGTGAGGAAATCTTGTTTCTAACTGTACGCATAAACAGAGAAAATTATCCCTTGTGCATAATCGCATATGACAATTTTAATTTTTTTACATACATGTGTGTTTGTTTATGTGTGTGCTTGTATTTTTATTTATATATAAATATAATAATATAAAGATAGTATTAATGACTCACAGCTAGAATACTGCTGCCTATTCTGCTGGTAAATGATTTAAGAAATCTCCCAAGAGATGATGTTATTGCAGTGGAATTGGACAAGTGGAGTGGCCAATTGCTATGGATAACTCACTCTTCATGTGGAGATTTATTGACAATAGAGCCCTTGATAGGTTTCTTTGGCAGACCTATACCTGTAGCTGCACCAGATCTTTACATGAAAACATAGGTAAAGCCTTCAAATATGTGATGACTCACAGCACTAAAGAATCTGAAAATATTTTATGAAAATATTAAATATTTTAGTGAAGTATAACTGTGTGGTAACAGAACTGGTTCACAAGGTGCTTGATGTAGTCATGTATGCATGGCAGCATTCTGCTATGCCTATCTGGAGACCTCTGTCAGTCCAAAATTAACTTGAGTATTAATAAATATTGCAAAATGAAAACAACTAATTAAAGGTAAAGGAGAAAAGTGGCAACTTCTTAGCTTCTAGGTTCTACCGCTATGATCAAAAACAAATAGCAGAATTCAGTCATTGATCTTACGTTTGAAATCACTTAGATGTCACCCAGAACATGCTGATATAATAGCTGAAGACACAAGTAAGGTGAAGAAAATAATTAAGCAAGTCATAATACATTACTGCTATAAATATACATAAAATACAGGAAAAAGAAATCACATTAGCAAGAACAAATGGAAAAGATCTAGTGCTTTTCCTGAAAAATTGTCTAAACTCCCTGTAAATTTTGTTTAGGAGCATATTGGGTTTTAAGGCCAATGTTTCTCACATATTGATAATGTGGGGACATTGATTTTCTTCATTAAGTCAGAGGTATAATCCATAAGACCGAAAACGGAAGAATTCATGGTACCTTGTCCAATTTTCAACTGATTATCATCTACTCAAAGCAAAGATGCAGTAAGCAAAAAAATTGACTCATTCAAAACCAGAACAAACTGCTTTTCTATTGAAAACTAAAATGTCCTTCTTTGGGAACACATTGGCAAATTTAACTAAGAAGCTTATTTGTCCATGATCTACTCAGCATATGACTTATTTCATATATTATTGTTTACTTGAAGCAAATCGATATAAGCATTGCCAATAATCAAATCTTTACTCACTGAGCTCTATTGGACTTGTACCCAAAAAATTCTAATTTAGTTTGAGAGTCACAACTCTTTTCAAAAACTTGTGCAAGTTCGTTCTGTATGTCTTACAGAAAGGACAGCTATGCTATAAACTTTTAGTATTATTAACATGAAGGAACGATTCAGGTTTAAAAATTGTCACTGATTTATCTATACAGGTGATTCTACAATGATTGTTATAGTTTCAGTAATAAACAGCTATGCGTGAAAAGAGAAGGCCCACTGCACACTGGAATAGACACTGTAGAGACACTTCTGAGTTGGGTCAGGTCAGTGCCAGTGCAGACCATGCACTTCATCATGCAGGGATGGTGACCAGAGCAATTGCTCATCTGCATTGTGGCTTATAATGTTTAACAACTGGCCTTCTCTGCTCCATAGCTCCAAATGCTCCTCCAGCTGGGCCAAGATCAGCATTTCTCACACAGCTGGAGGTGGCTTTCCCTCTCGTGGGCAGGAGGGATCTCCAGGATGGCCTAAAACACACAAGAGGCTCAAGTGTTCCTCTCAGTTTAGGGCCCTTTCTGCAGCAGGAGAGATTTTTGGCTTGAGGGTACCAAACCTGCCCACAGACTTTGCCAGGCTTACAGTGAGGAAGACCCTAAGCCACAAATCCATAGTAGTGTTCAGTGTTTCGCTTGTCTTCCTCTCTTGCTTGAGCACCTGCTCCTGAACAAAACGCAGGATACCTTCTTATGGGGTTCCTGATCTGACGCAGTATGTCTTTGATTATGTTAGGTAGGAGTACTGACTGCAATTTGATATCCAGAATTCAGAAAAAAAGAGTGAGGAGACATCAATTTCCCTGGATCCCTTTTTTCTTTCTGTTTTTGATATTCCAAATAGTGCAAATAACTCCCTGTTTTTAAGAAGTCAATAAAGACTGTCATGTCCCTGCAAGTAAATGAATGACATTTAGACTTTCCACTATACAAGTTTGAATATCTGATTGATTTTAAGCTGCAGAATTCACTTTAAGCAAGCAGTACCACTGAATTCTCACGCATCGAAATAAGACAGACATTCATTTGAGATCTCCTGAAAAACAGAGTGAAACTCTATGTCCAAACTCTCGAAGTACTCAGATTGCTCAAGCTTGTAGGGAGCTCTCTGACAACTGCTTATATCACCCAGGGAAGTGCAGCACAGAATGAGGCTGTGCTTCCATCTGTGTGGCCTCTTCTTCACCATACACTTCTGTATGATTGATAAAAATTACCTCAGGAATGAAAGTACGGATTAAAAACTGGGGCCAAGATGTTCTCAGAACAAGAGCAATAATAGCAGAGCATCAGCTAGCAAAGTTTGCAAACTGTGTCATCAGAAGAACAGCAGCACAGAGATTCTTCAGCTAGCAAAATCTCTGGGAAAATAAAGTGGGCAATGACTGAAGTATTTGTTCAAACCTTGGGCACACCTGAACAGAACTGGCCGCAGCCACACCAGTGACTCCACAATGTCACGGAGAACTACAGCTTCCATCCCAGTATCCAACTGCAGGTCTTACTCATCCTAGAGGAGGAATACCTGAGAGATTTCTGCCCACTGAATGCTAAATCTAAATCCCAGATTCACAAATGGCAAAGAAGAAAATGAATTGGACCCCAACTGACAGTAGATATCTGCTTAAAGCCCTGCAAAGGCAACCGCAGATAATCCATTGGGAATGGACAAACCCACGGAGGGAACACCTTCATTGCTTGTTGGAGAGCAGCTTTGAAGTTTGGATTTGAACTGTCATTCTCTTAGATGTCAGTGTGATTTAAAAGCAAAAAATCAAAAAATAAATTGACATATTATTACAAATTCTGATTAGACTGGAAACTGATGGACAATTTACTAACTTCTAGAGTTCAAATTCTGTTCATTAGCATTCTAACAATGACAGGCCAGCTACTTTCCTTAGTTGACTAGTCTACAGTTAAATCTCACAATCTGATTCAATTCTGAATTTTCAGATTAATTTTATCTTTTCTTACCAATGTTCTGCTATTTGACTGGAATTTCTAACCCTGCTCATTAAGGAGAGAGTTTGATGGGTTTTAAATTATGATGGCATTCTTCCCTGGGACTGTGTGCTGATAAACAAGGCTATGCAACTTCTATAACCATTTTTTTAATATACTAACCAAAGCAATAACAATTTTATCTGAAGAGCACAAATACGTTTGAGGTGAACAACAAAGACAAAACAACATTTTATTAACTTAAATATTCTACAAAGTGAACACATTAAGAGTGATTTGACTGAAAAACACATCAGTCAGTAAAGCAACAATCATAATTACAAATCACTCAGGGAAAAATATGTTTATCTGTGGCTGCTTTTAAACATGGAAATTAATTCAGCCAAATTTCAGAGGGGAATAAATGACCTTTTGCCAGAGCTGCCATTGCAAAATCGTAATTACTTTCTGACTTCCAGCAAAATGGCAAAACCCAGTAGCCTACACGACATGTGAGTTCAGAGTCCCATCAAGGAGAGGATCTTGTATACAACCATTGCTAGTCCCTTCCAGAGCCATATATATCTATAAGTACTCTGATAGGGGGATAAAAAAAAAAAAAAAAAAAGAAAAACTAAAAATGAAAGAAAAAGAAAACAGAGCAGGATGAATGTGCTAGCTCAAATCTGTGATAAGGTGTTCTGCTGCATTTTGAATGAATTGCAAGTGGCAGGTCTGTTTTACCAAACGAGAAGGGAGTCACCAGCGTTGCATCTCAAGAAAGCACAAAGTTATTATTGCCAGATCAATACGTGATAAATAATAGTGTATTCCACACAGACTGTGTATCGTAAATCAGCCCTGCCAAACTATGCCTGTTGAAGCAGAGCTAAAAATGACATCGAAATTTTTCATCCAGCTTGTACTTCAGAGTGAATCCATTCAGCCCAAAGAGACATAAAGCACGAGCGGATCCTCTCAGAGAAACTGCTCTTATCTAGCAGCAGCATTCCTGCTTTGCCAGGGCTGAGGACATTTTTAATGCACCTAACCATCAGTGTCACTCAGGCATCCCTTCCCACAGAACCAAGTCCTAATTTGACGAGTATGCGGAGCATAACGTACAGAAGCGAATCACGACAGCTTTATACCCTGTGCCCTGCTCATCTCTCCAGACACCTCCACTTTTGCTTTCAGCAACTAGTTTCCAAACTTTTCTGACAAATGAGTCACTGCCCATCCACCCATGCTTCTTTTATCAGAAAAAATAGCCTTGTGCAATTTCCATCATGCCGAGGGATAGCAACGTAGCTGGGAAAACGGCTATTGCCAGCAGGTCACTGCTCACGGAGAGCACGGGACCACCATACAGATCTACACACCAGGCTCTGTCAGGTAATAGCATCTGCAGAGCACCACCCAGAAGCCCTCGCCTCAAATAGAGGCTCCCCAGGACCCATTGTGTCAGGTTTTTCAGTGCTGAGAAAGATTTACCCATTGCAAATGGGTGGACACAATGGAGCCAGAACTGCAGGAGAGCTGGCCTCAGCACCACAGCCCCCAGTACTGTGCACAAAATAGAATCATGGTATCATTTAGGTTGGGAAAGACCCTTAAGATTGTCAAGTCCAACTGCGAACCTAAGACTGCCAAGTGCACCATCGAACACTCTCAGAAAATAGCTGAGGGCTCCAGTTAGTATAACACCACTTCCAACAATTATGCCATACATCAGAAAAAGCAACTTTTGAGTATTTTTCCTGAAGATTTGAAGGAATCATCTCCTAAATACCACCTTTCCTTTGAACCTCTGAGTTTACCCAGGTAGCATCTCACTCCATTCCTGCCTCACTCTATCTGACTCCAGTTTTTTCACCTGCATTCCCTCCTCGATTTGTTTTCTCTATTATCAATGTGTTTCTGCTTAATCTCATTTTTAAATCAAGTTTTCATGTCAGTTCATTAAAGTATCTTGATCCAAACTTGTTCTGTCGAAAAAGTAAATGGCATTGAGCATATTTACAATTTCTTGTGCAAAGTATAATCTGAACTGAAATGTACCTCTAAGGATTTCAAAGCTGCTGCAGCTCCTTGTCATATTATACTGACAGTAGCCGTATTAGCTAATTTAAGATTTTACCCTCTTTAAAAATGTGCATCCTTTTATTTCCTGTAAGACACAAAGTTCTGATTTTTTTTTAGTCACACTTTTTCTGGAGGACATATCCTCCAGACAGACATTTTGGAAACAGCAGCAAGAATTTCTGACCTATTATGGGCAAATTAGCAGCATTAAATGATCTTCAAAGCACTTCTGTGGGTGGTGCAAAATGTACATAAGCTGCTACAGCCAGTTATTGACAAAATTATCTACCTTCTGGTGCCATTACACAGAACAGTCTAATAGGCATAATTACAGTAATTACGCAGAGTACAGCACAAACAAAAACAAAATTATATACTGCTTCACACTAGCACTCCTTCAGCCAAAATCATTTTCACATTTACAGTATTACAAATATGGACAAAATTATTACGGCAGAATTTGAACATCATTATGAGTACCAAGACCACATTAAACTGGTGTTTTCCATCTTCGGTAAGCTGTAGGTAGCTGCTGTGATGTCATTTTGATGGTACACCCAACCACCTAAAGTCTAACAACCTGTAAGACTGTCTATTCTTTTAATTCAACATTACTGCTGGAAGTTAAATATTACGGCATCTGTAATCACCTGCTGCCTTTGAGCTAACAGGTCCTGCTTTACAGAGCACAAAGAGCAGGCATTAACAGACAAGAAATCTTGACTTTGGGACAAAATGGGTCCAAAATCACATCTTCAGGTGATTCTGAAAAGAAACATACTTTCTGTTGTAGAATTTAAACATACTTTTTAATTTCTCCCACCAAAAAAAAAAAAAAAAAGTCTAGAGAAAATATTTTAAGCACTATTGTTTCCTTTCATTTCTGTTGTTTTTAAACAAAATTGGAGCCCAACTCTGAGACTTCACATACCGCAGTAATAATCTGCAGTATGTGGAAGCTGCTTCCAGAATGTTCATCCCTCTATAGCCTCTGACAAAATTTCAAACTACTGTTATTTTGAGCATGTGATTATATAAAAGAAGAACTCCTGTTGGGACACAAGGCTGTTCCGATGTTGGGGCTGCCATTTTGGCCAGTGGTTTGCTGAGAGTTATGCTGGAGGTTTTTCTCCTACCAGCCCCAGCAGCTGGGCAAGGCTCCAGGGCAAGGACAAGAGGGAGGCAAGGTTTGCTGGCATGTATTTTAGGGGACAGTGTTGAAAGTACCTGCAAAAGACTCACCAGGAATGAGCAATAGGACACTGCAGTGACTAGAAGAGTATCCAGAATGTGTCTAGACTAGTGGTAATCGATTACACCTCCAGCGTGTAACCGTAAGCAGTGAGTTATTCCCAGCACAGAACACCTGTACTTGGAAACTCAGCAGCTGGAAGAGGAAAAATGAAGGATGGTCCAGTTTAAAGCCTCCAAGGTAAAAAGCAGCAAATGTGGAAGTCTTTTTCACCTAACTGGATATCAGTTCTTTCACAAGTGGTTTCATCTATTCAGACTTTTGATACTTGGGAGCAGAAAGGGGGAGAAAGAAGGATCATTGTAAACAAGCTGCTGAAGAAAACAAAGCTCTGAATTATTTGTTAAAGGACTAAATAAGAATATTTTTTCAGATTGACGCATGTTAATGCTGTCCTCCTTCAGCTCAGAGTGAATACCCTGGCAGACACTAAAACCAAGACCACCAAGAAATGTAGAGCAAGGGAGAATGAACAAAGATTGAGAATGTGAGAGGAAACCTGTGAAGCTCCACCATGGGTCAGCAGTAGGGACAGAGTGATGTTCAGACTTGCTAGGACTGGTCACTCATGGGAGAGGAGACTTTGATGTCAGCAGTCAGACTTCTTCAGCCACTGACCTGTCCTGAAGGTCCCCAGGTCTGAAGAACCATGTGAGCAGAAAAGCACTCTTTCATATAGAGATTCCTTCAGTCAGCTTTGGTTCTCATTTTTAAGAGTGAAAGCTAAAATGCTAACATTTCTTAAACAAGCATCTTGATGTCTGCATTTGTGCCTGTTCATCTTTGTTTAGGTGTCACTTCCCTAACCTTTTGTGAGCTCACTGACCAATTTTGATCTAATAAACAGGCAAGAAGAAGTCTCAAAGCTACGAAGTTCCTACACATTGCCGGAAAATAGGGTGTGGGTGGAAGATAAAGACCTCATTAATGCTGCCTGTGAGGAAAAGGCTGTTGAACAAACTCCTACCTCTTTCGAAATCAGATTGCACGCAAGAGAGAGAAAGCAAGCAGTTATGAATATCTCGGGTGTGGGAAAGGCTTCACTCAGCACTCACACCTTAGTAGGCTACAGAGGACCCAGACACAACGTCCATAGAAACAGGAATCCAAACTTCCTCTTTCATCTAATATTCAGTCTTATCCTTTGGGATAATTCCACCTTTTAGTTTCAGGACCTGAAATGAGAAGGGGACCAGATATGTTTGTGCTTAGAGTCTAAGTGTGCATATCTGTGAGCTCACGTAAGCTTCATGTGGAAAGGAAACATGCCTCAAAGAAGACACAAAATTACTCATGTATTTTTAAATGTCCTGAGATCGGGAAATTGCCATCTGTAATTGCTGACAATTGATGACCATTGATAAAACTGATGGAGTTCTGGTTGTTGAGCAGACTGTATTATGGGCAGTACAACAGCTTATGGACAAGGAAGAGTTTAGGTGCCACAAAACAACGTACGACTACGACGAAAGCTATATAATCAGTTGTGGTTTTGGTTCATGCATTAGCTAAATACTCTGCTTCTGTGTGGAGGTTACCCAGCTGAACAGATCAGCCTTGACTCTTTGATAAAGTTATCTATTTAATCAAATTTAGAATCAAATAGCAGCCAATTTCTTATGAACTTCTTCACAGTGAATATGGTCTTGAGGTTTTTTTTCATATGTTATCATGTTGCATTCTGCATGGTCTCTAACTGGATCTCCATCAGGTGCAGGGATTCAGGTCCTCACTTTTCTTGGTAGAAAATCTCCTACAACTCCCTTAAAGTTCAAGCCTCAATTCTCACACTCCTACAGCACTCTGACTATATAAAGGTCTTCAAGTTGTTACTTAGGAGCTATGGCAACCACTTGAAGACAATGACCCAAAGCAGCTTTTCAAACATCCACTTTTTTCATCTTACCTTTCTTTTACTCTTAATTTCTAAAGAAATAAAATATAAAAAGGTAAAAATATTTTAAGTAGGGCAGATGATATTTTTATTTAGTTTCTTTAATCACAAAGTCTGCAAAAATGCATCCATTTCAAAAGAAAAATTTCTACTTCAAATACTTGAAAAATAAAATGCATTACATGGAATGTTTATGGCTTCTGTCTTAGAGTCAATCAATTTCTGTATCTGATTTATCTGATGGGGATGTTCCTTCCATTTTACTTTATCCTATGGCGTTGCTAGAATGAATTAATTTTATGCTTAGATTAAACCACTTCGTTAATAGGCCCATTTATCCTTTTGGCCACCCTGCTGGTGCTCCAGAGCACAGCGCCAAAACTGCTGAGTCAGCACGTTCAAGCCAGCACAACATCCGTCTGCTCTCAAAAACCATTGCAGCCACAATAATACAGCACTGTACCATTGTCCATTCACGTGCCTTACTGCTTCTGCTATTTCCAGGTGGCACTACCATGGCCACCACTTGAAGACAAAGCAGCCCACAGGTGCTAGGGATACAGCACAAGGTGAGTACACTCAGGGCAAAGGATGATCATATAAGCATTCCAGCGGGAAGCTGCCATCCTGCTTTAGGTCCAGGATAGGATAGAGTAGCCTGACTTCTTCCCAAGAGAGAAGTTTCCTAGTGAGCTCAGGTTAAGAAAGGCTGGAAAGGTTTTGGTGCCCCTCCTGTGACATCTAGGACACGTGGCTGAGGGAAACTGGGGCTGTTTAGCCTGGAGAAAAGGAGCCTGAGGGTAGAACTTATTGCTTTCTACAACTACCTGAAATGGGGTTGTAGTGAGGTGGATGTCAGTGGCTTCTCCCAAGTAACAAGGGGTAGGATGAGAGGAAGCAGCCTCACATTCTGCCAGAGGAGGTTTAGAATGGATATTATGAAAAAAAATTTCCATAGAAAGGGTTGAAAAGTATTGGAACAGGCTGCCCATGGAAGAGGTGGAGTCACTGGAAATATTTAAAAGACGTGCATATGTGGTGCTTAGGGAGATGGTTTAGTGGTGGACCTGGAAGTGTTAGGCTTATGGTTGGACTCAATATTAAAGGTCTTTTCCAACCTAAATGATTCTGTGATTCTGTGATCTTAAAAGATAAGGAAAAAGAATCACGAGGAGCCCAGTATGATTCAATAGAGAGAAATCTTTTATGGAGTTTTCTTCAACTATCCCTGCAGGACACCTGGGCTCTGTTTTCTGCTCCTGTCTCCATGAGAAGGTCCTAACCACTGAGTAAAAATGTATTATGGGTTCACAAAATCATAGATTGGTTGAGGTTAGAAGGCAGATCACCCAGTCCAACCCTGTGCTTAGAGCAGGGTCAGCAAGAGACAGTTGCTCAGGGCTGTGTCCAGTTGGGTTTTGAATATCTACAAGGACGGAGAAAGCACAACCTCTCTAGGAAACCTGTGCCAGTGTTGGATCATCCTCATAGTCAAAAAAATAACCCAAGACCCAACAAACAAGTCCAAAATAAAATAAAAAATTCTTATGTTTCAACGGAAATTCCTGTATTTCAGTTTGTGCCTCTCATCCTGTCACTGGGCACCAATGAGAAGAGTCTGGCTCCATCTTTTTTATGACCCCCATCAGGTATTTAGACATATTGATGAGATCCACCCTGAGTCTTCTCTTCTCTAGGCCCACTTCTTGAAAGAGTTCCAATTTTATCAGTCAATCACCTGAAAGCACTGAAAAACCTCTCTCTGGGTTGAGTATCAGTATTCACCTGTCTTGTAGCAGAAAGGCAAGATTTTTGCTTAGGGGCACTTTTTCCTGTAAAGCTCAACCTTAAAAGAAGCTATGCTACTATAAAATTTGTATCAACAGATTTAATAAAAGGTACCATCTCTCTCTAAAACATTGTGTCTCTTATTAGACCAAAATGGTCACTACCAGTATTACTGTTACTATAAAATTTCCATCTTCTTATCTCAGCTTTAAGAGTACGTTTTACAGGTTATTTACTAGTAGTTAAATACCCCTGCCTCTTACCTCTGTGCACTTGAATAGATTGCCTTTTATATTCTGTTAACCTAATATTAATCACACTTATTACCTGAAGTTTTAAGCCTTCATTTGAGAGATCCATATGGAGAGTAAGGAGGTACACACTGTTGGAGGGGTACACTGCTGAGCTGTCTACTTCTTCCGTTAATCAAGGCAGCAAAGGAAACATCTCCACCAATACTGCGACACCAGTTCTCACCAGACAACAATCTCCCTTTAACATCTGAAAAGCATTTCTTATTTAACAATGTGAGGTAATTAAATAATCAGAGACATATATGTCTATGGAGAATCAGAGGAGTACACGCTTATGAATATTATTCAGTCCCAGGCACAAGTGTGAGAATGTTTGTTTTTTTCCGTCTTGTTCGTATTGAAGTGAATTTCCTCCTTGACCCTTTATCTTACTGCCTATTTGAATTTCTCAGAAGCATTTTTTTTGGCTCTAAGAAAAGCTGCGCTTCAAATACCCGCACCTTTCCTGATGTTCGGATTAGATGTCCTCACGGAGCAAAGTGTTCCCCAGAACAGCTTTGCTTAGCAGGACACAGGGCTCAGTATTTGTGCGAATCAATCTAGACCATTTCAGGGTCACTTTTAGCAAAGGAAAGCCTGTCTGTTAAGACCAGATAAGAGTGAGGTCATTGATTTATTTTTTCCTCATTATCTGGCAAGGTTTCAGTTGAAGCCTAAACTCATTATCTCTGTGGAAATACAAACATAAGTTGGTCCCTTGAAGCAAGTTAATTTAGTTTGAAAACAGTTAGGGAGTTACCTTCAGAATTCAATTAGCTAATAACTCCTGATGGGTAAAGGTCACAGAAAATCAAGGCACCGTGCTGGTTTAAGTTAAATGCAACTCCAGCACTTTTCACCTTTCTACTGAATCATGCCTGCAACTTCTGGCCACCATCTCCAAATTCTCCCTCAGTAAGAGACAAATTTATGCCAAAAGCAAACACCTTCAGGGACGAGAACAACAGTAGTACACTTGAGCTCCTTCAAAGTCTTCCCTTTGTACAGGATGGAAATCAACAGGGGAAGACCTTGACCCTTCCAACTTCACTGAATAAAGCCCTTTTACACACCTACATTAATCAGAATAATGTACTAATTAAAAGTCAAATCCCCCTCTGCAGCAGGGTTGCAGCTAAATAAAGGATCCCTTTTCTATTTCCAGATGTAGGGAGATTTCTTGCAAGGATTCATGCCATAGGAGAGCCTATGTTTCTGCAGAAGATACAACACTTCTCAACACTCATGGACCACCAGCCACACAGGCACTTTCAGGCTGGGCCGAGAAAATGTTTCCAGCTGAATGACTGAGTCAGAAAATAACCCTATGATAGAAACACTGACAGGCTTGATCACAGTATAATAACTGTTGGTATCACTATAATGGAAGGGAAGTAAATGGTGCAAGGGCGGCACATTGTAATTGTTCTCTCAAGGAAACCCTGGGTTCTGAACCACCCTGGGCGATCACCAGCTACAAGCAGCTCCCTTTTAGAGAAACAATTTTTCATGTTACAATGTGAAAGCAAATTTCTTGCCAGTATTACCTCAGGTCATTAGCTGGATTGTAAGTCTGCTGTTTTTCCAAACTGATTTCCACCTTAGTTTGATTTTGAGCACCTGATTAAATTTACCCTCCCTGAAGAAACAGACATTCAATTTAACTCCCGCCCAACATTATCCTCGTACAAAAATGCAGTTCTCACGGTTGCACTACTAGTTATAGAGTAATTTTGTCACCGTTTTCAAGTGGCATTCTCCAACCAACAGCAACACACTGGCTTGCTCCTGCACATTCACATTATACACAAGCTCAGAAAGCAGAGCAATAAACTGTACAATGTAAAAGGTGGAGTAGGAACTCTTCAGAGAACTACAAAACTTTGAATTACAAGGTGAGGAAAGCCACGTATCATGCATTACTCAACACACTTTACCTTTCCCAAGTGACTCTTTTCATCCCACCAAGATGCATTATGGGATAATGTGCAAGGTGCAGCACCAGTATTCATTTTACTTCCTCACCCCACACAGAGCAGGATTCAATATTCAAAGGCATGGGTGTCTCTGTGGTTCATTACAGCAGTCCTCAGGGCTCTCCTCTTCTCAGGTGGCTGGATCAGTGCGATCTTCTGGATACTTCCTCTTCTAAATCTCCACGTGGATATCCAGGCTAGGTCTAAATTCTTTAAGTAGACATCAAGCTTCAGGATCCTATGGGTCTCTAGGGTATTTTATTCCATATAAAAACATTATGCAGAAGAATTATATCAAATCTGATCAAAGGTCCATTTAGTCCAATGTCCCATAGCTGACAGGAGCCAGCAGCAGATAACGAGGGAAACCATTTAAAAAGGGGTAACCACACAAGCATTTTCTCCACTTTCTCCTCCTCTCATCCAGCAGCCTGACAGGCAGGCAGTTCCTCAGGCAGGAATGTCATCTTGCTGCCTAATAGCCTCTGATGGTTTGTGGGGTTTTTTCCCATTAATTCATCTGATCAGTTTTGAGCCTGTCTAATCTCTTGACACCCAGCAGATACCATGAAACTAGTTCCAGTTTAATCACACACCGTAAGGACCAAGATGTTTGCTGTTGTTTGCTTAAGCCACTACCCAGTAATTCCACCTGATGTCCCTTGTTCTTGTTCTGGGAGAAACACAAATAATCATTTGCTACTTATTTTCTCCATGCCACTCATGATTTTAAACACCGCTATTGCACGCCTTCCCACCTTCCCTTTTCCTGTCTAAAGAGTCTATTTAATCAATCTCAATTCAGAAGCTGATGTCTATTTCTGAAAACACTTGTCAGGTTTCTCTGTCCCTTTCAGGCCTTGCTATACCTTTTCTTAGACAGGAAGACCAGAACAGCACACAGTAATCAGGAGGTGAACGCACGGCAAAATGATTATTTTGTTTTCTGTGTCTTCCCTGGCAACTTCTGACAATCTATTTGGTTTTTTGAGCATTGCTCTGCCCTCAGCCAACATTTCTTAGAATTGCTGACAGCCATTCTGAGCTCTCTTCCTAGAGTGGTAAGAGGTAAAGTCCATCTTCAGCATCAGACACTCAGGTTTATTTTTTCCCATGTGCATTATTTTGTACTTATTGGCACCAAATGCAGACTGCCACTTTACCGCAATGTCACTCAGTATCGTGAGATTCTTCCACATTTTTAAAAGCAATTTTTTTTTCCCTATTCTGAATAACTCACTTAAAGAAACATCCAGCACGTCACTATTTAGTACATTTTCCAGAACACTTATGAATATACCAGACATCACAGAATCTTAGTGCAGAATCCTGTGAGATTCCACTTGCGATAGCCCACTGAACTACCTGACCACCTATTCCTATCCCTCACATCTGTTCCAGAGGGGACCTTTCCTTTCATCCTGCTACAGTTTTTCTTCTTTAGGATATTCCAGTTGAGGATCTTACCAAAAGCTTTGGGGAAATCTGAGCACACCATACCAACCAAATCAGCCTGATCCACACACATGTCAGTGCTTCAGGGGAACAGCAGCAGATTTCTCTCAGACATGATTTCTCTCAACAAAAGCCACATTGACATCTTTCCAAAGTCCTTTTTAAAGACTGATGTCAAATTGCCATTTTCCCTTCCTGTGGTCCTTTCCTACAGTGGATTTAGGGGGAGGGGGTGTGGGAGTTTGGGTGTTCCTACTCTACTGCTGAAATTTGGCTGAATCAAGAGTACGCTGCAGTTGCAATGACCAAAAGTCCCTCCAGCTCTAACTGTGCAAACAAGGCCCCACTTGCTCTTCTGAATGATGCCAAGCACCATTTAGTCTCCCAGGGATACCCTCTTTAGTGGCTTCAACAAGCAGTCACTCATGCTGCTTGCAACAAGAGTCTCCCTCCCCATCACGGTGCTTTCCCCACTAACACTCCTATTTTCTTTCTTCAGCTGCTCAGTTCAGTGGATTTCTTCCACTCCTTTAATGCCCTAAACACCATCTTCAGAATAACCTTTCTCTCAGCAGCCCGAGGTCTCCTGCAGCCAGGCTGCGCTTCCTTTGTGAACTCAGACCCTTCTGGAGCTCATCTGGAGGGCCAGCGATCTGTTTTTGTAGGGGTGAGGCCTTTCTCCCTCACATGCAGCCACCTCTGATGAATATCACACGATAGAGCTGTCTTTGAAGGACGGTTGACAAAAGCCCAACATACAATTCGTATGGGTTGTGCAACGATGAAAATTTTGAACCCACATAAACCTACTGGCACTTCTCCTGATAGTTCTAGGTTAATCATCTGAGTGTTATGGCTACTCACCTAAAACCTGAGACATAAATTAATGCCAGTGACAGAGCTCCTCTAATAACATCCGGCTGTTTCTCAACAGTTATGGTAGTTACTCCAGATTGTTATGGATATTCCAAATAAAATTTAACTACCCAAATGCATCTGGTTCTTCTAATTTTACTTATTTTTATGTTAACAGACTTATTCTTATCTCTTTTCATCTCTTTTATTCAATGACTTGAAAAATATAAATGTGCAAGTTTCAGTGGCAATTTAGCTTTTCAGAATACAGCACAAGTACTTAAAGCTTTATACACACAATCAGTAAAAAGTCCACCATGATCTTAGGCTCTGCTTTGCATGCATGAGGTGCAATTTCTTTTCTGTAAAAGAATTCAGTCAGAAAATTCATTACAAAACATGAGACAAAATGTGGCCCAGAACCTCCAGTCTAGTGTATGCAGAAGTTTATGAAGTGCTATAAAGGTAAAATTGTTTCCAGAAAGCATCAGACAGATAAGATAGCAAAGATAAAGTCTTCCAGACAAGAAATAGGAAAACAGACTACACAGTGGTGCCTAAAAATACACTATTGTAATTCAAGACACCAGTACTTTAGTTAACAGGTAGATCTGTATCCACTCATGTGAAGCAAGACTGGGGATTAAAAATGTTCCTGTCTCTGAAAATAGATATTATGAATATTTATAATATTAATGGAGTATTCTCCACTGAAGAGGTAAAACCTTACAGTAGAAGAAATATAATTAATTTTAGTTTTCTCACTGACACACATATGTGTCTCTGTGTGTACATGCACATAAAGACAGCCACAAGAGCTCATGGAGCATTGTGAAAACACATGCTTTGAGCTGTGATTTTTGAAATTTAACAGTGAAACAGGTAAGGTGGCATTACTTTCCTGTTATGAAATACCCTCAAACATTTAATTTCAGATGAAATGTCTTTTGGATAGGACCATTTATGTCACTGGGGCTACTGTAAGTATCACTAGTCAGAAACTTGTCTCATCAGCTGCAAAATTTAGTGTACAAAGAAATCTCCCTCCACAGCACTACAGAAGCTAGGAGAAGGCATGTATAATGAATATTTCAGCACTTAGCACTCATAAAGAAAGGAAAATCCAGCAGCATTTCATCCCAAACACAACCACATTAGGACAATCACTGCATAGAAACAAAATTTGAATTAACAGTTTCCAACTAATTAAAACCTAACAACCATAGCAATGTTTCCAGCTCTGCATGCTTCACTAATGCTTCATTTTTTCCATTAATGTTCATTTCGTGTCATATTTTAGCAATATTTGTGTCTCTCAATACACTGCTGATGCTCAGGCTCAGTTCAGCTTCCTCAAACCTTTATTCCATGCTAATTCCCTCGAGTGCCTCAGTCAACATTTCAGAGATGACATTTCTCCAAACCCAGTCCTGGCCCAGCTCTTTGAGGTATTTAATGAGGGCAGTGGGGTCCATTGGGCAGAGTGGAAGCAGAATAACGCCAGACTTCCCGGTGATGCCTGTGATCCCCTTTTCTCCAACCAGCCTCTGAAAATGGTCCTGATCCTGCTCTACCTCCCAGCAGCCATTGCATGCCAGGGAAGGCAGGGTGGAAGGAGCTGCTTGCCTCTCCCTCAGCCAGCCCACACCAGGACAAGCCCACAGGCACAGCAGAGGCTAAGCAGCTGCACAGACCCTCATGCACGCTGCCCTTACAGCCACCTTGCGTAAGAGCCAAGACAAAATCTGACCCATGGCTAAAGGAGGAGACTCCTCCAGGCTCTTCTACTTTCAGCTGCCCAAAGGCTGGGCACAATTATTTAGCAGCATCATATTTATTTTCCTGAATTCCCTCCTTCAAGCATTGGAACAGCTTGCCCAGGGAAGTGGTGGAGTCACCAGCGCTGGAGGTATTTAAGAGTCATGTAGACATAGTGCTTAGGGATATGCTTTAGTTGAAGTCTTGTCTATGTTAGTTTAACGATTGGACTCAATGATCTCAAATGTCTTTTCCAGTCTAGGAAATTCTGTGATTGTGTGATTCAAAAGTCTCACAATTACATGAAAACTCATCTTGCATTTAAAACAACTTTTTTGGGCCTGCATGGAAGCCCAGATATGTGAAGCCTACATGCACACAAAGAACTAGACAGGTCCAAAGATCTCCAAGTCTATTGCCATTAGGGCTTCCCATCTACTGACCTTCTAGCATCTGGATTAGGCAACACTGCACAAAAGTTCAAGGCATGGGATTCAATTTCCGTTCTTCCAGGCTTGGAGTTGTTGTCTCAACAGGGGCTTCGACTTTTCCTTTTTATTTAGAAAAATTAAGGTAGGAAAAAACCTCTAAGACCATTATGTGCTGCTGGAGGTGAGAAAAGGGGACACTTCCAGTCCAGTAATTTTCCCTGCTGGTCTGTCAAAAAACAGTTCACTGATGCCCAAAGAAGCTCACACTCTTCAGTTGTGGGAGCATCACTGACACTAACAGCAGGCTTCACACCAGAGATGCTCAGGCTAAAACCAAAATATCTGCAGCTTCTGAAAAAAAAACAGCTCCTGTAGCTACAAATAGGGCAGACTTACATTTTCTTTGAATGGGTGCTGAAGGATTTAGCACATTTGCTGACCAGGCTATATGTTCTTTTATCTGGAGCCTTTTGCTTGCTTTTTATTTGTAATTTAAAAAAAAACAAAAACAAACAAACCTTGGTGAGGAAGGGCATACCCTGGGTTGCCGGTGACAGGTTTTTTCCCTCATTCCCACTCTAACAACCCTGCAGCGTCTCTCCTGTCCTTATCAGAAACGCCCAGGAACACAGAGATGGGAAGGTGGGTGCGCTGAAGCATGAAGCAGCGTGGGATTCAAATGAGCTACCGACCCTTAACAAATAATTTGGTAAATATAAACAGCGGTTACCTACAGTGACCTACTCACACACGCCCAGCCGTCATGTACAGACAGAGTGTAATTTGCAAGGCGTACTGCCTCTGCCTGCGGAGGAGCCAAGCGCAAAGCCCGTGGCACAGCCAAGCCTATTCAGTATCCATGCCAGCTTGCCACAGCTCTTTCTGGCTGTACCCATGGTTTTCCAGCAAGGAAACTGACCGTGCAGGTAATACAAATGAAATCACCAAGGAGATGATGTCAGGCATTTTTAATGAGGTGTTTTTAAAAATGAATTATTCCTTGACAAAGAGTAAGAGGCTCCAGTCTGTTGGTAACGCGGCTGCAGATTCACCAGGATGAAAAGCGTCACGTCAGCCCTCTGCAAAATGGCAGCAAATGTTGCAAATGACCTTGAAGTCTGCTTTCCTACAGGGTGATCCGGAAATACGGAATCTGACTTTTCCTTTTTTTTAAAGTGCTGCTTGTTTTCTTTCCATTAAAAATACCATCTGGCAGAAATCTTATCTCAGAAATCAACACCCAGGTCTAAGAGAGGAACTCTGCCCCACAAACTATTCTGTGTTATCAGCTTTCTTCACTGGGAACTTCAGCTCACTCAGCCAGCTTTTCATAATAGCTATTTCAAAGTGTAGGCCTGAAGAATAATCCCATGTAACAGCTTGCCATGCAGCAGGTCATCACATTATTTTATTTATCTCACAATACTTACCAACTTCAAAATCCTGGAAAGTTTCAAAATCTTTTTAAAAACGGGGCGGGTATTTAGCAGAACCTCCCACCAATGAACAGTAGAGTTGTCACAAATTTTGACAAGATGGCTGCAGGTGTCTGGAGCAGTTTGGACACACCCATCCCCATGTCTGGGGACAGACTTTGCGGCCTTGAACCACACAGGGAGTAGCCCTCAGCATTAATGGGAACTGTGCACGTGCAGAACAGCTATTTTATTTTCAGATTACCTGATGGCATGAACCAATCTACTTCCTTTTTTATCACTTCAGACTCCATACTGAAGAAAACAGTCGTAGTATTTTGGCTTTCGCTCCTGTCCTGTGATTTAAGTGAGTAAGTTGCACGCCATGCTTTAGTTTAGGTTTTGAGGCAGCAGATACAAGAAAATCAGTTGTGCTCAACTGTAGCAAGTATTAGCATCTTCTAAACATTTTCCTCCATATTTTGATTCTGTAGTAGTGAGATTGTAGAGTATAACCATACAAATGCTTTGCACATAGTATACTTCAAGTATACTATCTTGAATACATATAGTATCTTGAAATCCCTATGTTTTCATTTAAGAGTTTGTAAACTTGCAAACTTTCCTAAACTTCTAAGAATTATGCCTTTCTCAAGATAAAGCAAAGGGGTTTTATTTAAAATAACAGATAATAAATAGATTTACAATAAAATATTTATAATAAATAAAACTCCTAACTTATAAACTAGGAGCTTTTTTCCTTGAATTATGGGAAAACAACAGCACTCGGTTTCCAGTTTAGATATGGCAGATCAAATATTGGCCCTTGCACAGAGACATGGCTTCTCAAGGCCCCTTAGAAAGTTGATAATCCAAAGCAGAGAAGGAGCTTCTACTAACACAGAGGTTATGTTAGTAGTAACCTAAATTAACATACTACCAATACAATTTATATGCTAAATTAGACTATAGGAGCTAACTAAGAAGACTCAAGACATACATATCTGGTCTGGAGACCACAAATGTTAGATCTATTTCACTTTCAATGACTAAGAAATTTTGCTTTGCAAGGAAACGTCTAGGTCCTTGCACTACACCAAGAGGAGAAACTGAAATAGTTGAATCTCTGAAATCTACGCAAAACTAAATTGAAATAGATGAGGATGTTACCATAAAACAAAATGATAAAGTCTTTATTTATTTACAGCAATTCTAAACGGAGCACAGAGATTTCTGAAGCAGCAGAGAAGAAGGAGGGCCTGTGTACTCCATTCAGGTTAGTTAGAGGTGAGAGCTTTCTAGACTGCTATTTAAACTCCCAGAAAACTGTGCGTAGCTAGCAAAAAAAGAAAACAGAAACAAAAATCCAACCTTGATTTCAGTACTCCATTGTGACCAGGTTGAAATCTATCTTCTGTAACAAATTTCCACCTCTTTCACCATGATTTTTATGGGTTTTTTTCTTAATTTGTCCTCCCTTCTAAGAAACTACTTTATTATCCCCAGTATCCTTACTCCCAGAGGCGTAATACAGAAGACTTCTTTACTGAAACACCATACTGTGTTGATTACCTTTATAGCAACAGGTTCACAGAATTGAGGTTGTTTATGAGCATTGAATTTAGATTTGATCTTGCATTTCCTACACCTGTGGGTCTTGTATATTAAGGAAAAAAAAAAGCACTTGTGATACCAGGCCCACAGATTTTAAGAAATTTCAGGCACTTGGAGAATCCATGACTTAATTTTTTTCAGTCGGTATAGCAGCATCTTACTGCCACCTAGTGAGCGACTAACTAATCAATGTGCGTGAATACTTTTGGTCAAAAGTCATTTTACTCTTTCACAAGTCCAAGTGGAAGAGAAAGGCAAATTCAGATAAGGAACAGTGCTAGAAAATAGATAATACAAACAGCTTTTCAAGAGAAGACTGAAGAAGGGCAGGCAGGCATAAGGGAGAGGAGCTGTGAATTTTTTAAGGCCATGTTATCATAGACTCATAGAATGGCTTGAGTTGGAAAAGACCTTAAAGATCATGTAGTTCCAAACCCCTCTGCGATGGGCAGGGACACCTCCCACCAGACCAGGTTGCTCAGTTATCCCAGTATCCTGAGAATGCAGCTTCCTCTGCTCCACAGACCTTGATGTGATCATCCATGCCTCAGGCAGTAGGGTTTACTTTTTTGACAACAGCTAAATATTTCATTTTTGTCCACTTAGCCTGAAGGCAAGCACACCCATAAGCTTGAGCAAGGCTTTAGTGACTACTAACAGAAAAGGCATACCCAGGCATCATCAACAACCACCAGCAACCTCTGTCTCTGTTCTGGTTTGAGAGAATAAGAAACTGGGTTGCCACAGGATTTCTTTCCATCCATATGGTTGTGGTGCAGGCACTTGTGAGGGTAGGACACAGCGTTGCTTTTTGCCTGAGCTAAGGTGACAAAGTTTCCACCTCTTCCCAAAGGCTGACTGAGCTCAAGACTTAGACCAGCATGTGCTAGTCTCAGCTCAAACCCAAGGAGGCAGCACCAAGGGTAGGACTCCGAGGGCAGGAGCCTGTGAACGTTCTTGAATGACAATGGTGGAGACCACTACACTTGATACCATGGGGCTGCTGTCCCATAAGGTGAAGGTCTCTCTTGGTCAATCACACCAGACAAAGCTAGATAAGTTATTTTGGCTAGCAAGCTCCTAGCTGTAATGGTCCCAGGGCATGTCAGCAGCACGTGACCAAGGGCAGATCCAGACATCCAGTGTTGTTTTTTTGATGCAATATCTCAACTACTTTTCATAGTCCACTGGCTTGTAGAGGGCAGTCTAACAGGTGGTAGTCAGTGTTGACTTTCTCTGTTCTCACTTGTCCGTGTGACTGTCCAAGAATTGTGCGAATGCTCAGAGACATTTTGGGCACTTTCTTTGAATATATGCTTGTTAAAGGAAGAAAAACTGGAATAGAGTGTAAACACACTTGTAACCCACCTCTAGGTCACAGCCAAAGGAAAACTAACAGGGCTTCACAAGGACTATATTCTTTACTAGGTCAAGAAGGTGGCTTCACAATGCTTGTTTATATCCACAAACTTGTAGTCTGTCAGCACGTACAGAGGCAGAAGAAAGCTTGGAACAGATGGCACTGTAGGAACCATAGTCCCCCGTCATTCTGTGACTAGCAGGATTGATCATCCCTTTTTGCCATGCTCAATCAAACACATTAACGACATGCTCAGCTCTGTTCCCATCACACAGGCCCCACAGGGTTTCTAACACTGATGCCACAAGAAGCAGAGCTGGTTGGAGGAGAAAGGGAAAGAAATAAAGCAGAACTTTTCTATGACAGGAGTGTTTGCAGAGGTAAAACATAAATTCATCTCCAAGCACAAGCGTATTCCCCAAAGGTAGGTAACGGAAATAACAATATGATATCTCTACACCACCAAGTGGCAGATTTTAAGAAGATCATGTTTATATTTACTCGGCCATACTGCTTCAACCAACTGACAATAGCAGCAGCAGTTACAAGTCAGGATGAAGTTTCCCATCAAAGCACGTGGCACCATCCAGCACTTCTCAGCCAGATACACTTTTTCTTCAAGGACCCTTTGCAGTCTGCGCACTTACAGCTGGTCCCAGTAGTTTGGTCTTATCAAGAGTCAGAAAGTAGTCTTCTCTAATTTGTAATTTTAATTATGGTCATTCTGATCCAAAACCACTTGCAAAGCAGATGTTTTCTACCCTCCTTTCTCCAGCAAAGTTTTCTACACTATAGATTTTCTGTCATGCATGACAAGCAGCGCAACATATTTGTTAAAATGTCCCTGTAAACCATGAGGAGGATAAAACCAACTGCTAATTTCACCAGCACAATATTGAACATCTGCTCCATCTGTTCCATGAAATGGTGACAGGCATTTTGCTACAATATATCAAGCTATTTTTTCCAAGATATTTTCATATGAGGTCATTTAAACGATAGTGGGGTGTTTTATTACTATAAGCAAGAACAGACAGAACCTCTATAACCATTTCTAAACTGCTTTAGCAGCCTAAATCACTCCTTGCTTCTGTAACTTTAGTGCCACTGTGGCAATGACAGCCTGCCACAGCCAAGCCCTTTGCCAAAACTGAACGATCCTGAATACGCCATGACATGCAGGGACACAGCCTGTAATGCAGTGGAAGAAAGGAATGATTTAAAAGCTTTCCCTTTGCACACGGCAAACCCTACCAACTTTAGGAGAGCTGTGCCACCGGGTCAGTGTAGCACAGTGGTTCACTTATTATGTATTAACAGCAACACTTTAAACACAAAAATCAGCATTCAGTTAAAGTGTTTCCCCACTGGGCAAAGAAAGAAGGCTGTCCATGTTTTCCATTTAGACACTGAAGAGGGATACATGCTTGGATTTCATCTTGGATTTCATGTAAGGAATGTTTCACTTTTTAATCACTTGCAGAAATCTTGATAGTATGACAACAGCCAGAAAGCTTTTCTTGTTGCTCTTTTGAACTCTGCTCCATGGCTATATATACTTAATCATATCTGAATCTCAAATTAGTGCTATTTAACTAAAATTATATTCTGCAGATAAACTCCCTTTTTGTCCTTCAGCATTTTCTCTACTCACAAGGGGCCTAATTCTTTTCCATTTTTATTTCATGGATTTTACTGGTTGTCTCTCTCTTTTATATGTATTCGGGAATATCTTTCAACTGAGGGATGTTAACATTATGCATACCTCCCAACTGCTCATTATTTCCAGCTTTACTAGATGACTACTTTTCAAATCACTGCCATTTCCTGTAGCTCAGAACAGCAGGAAAAAAAAAAAGAAAAAAAAAGAAAGAAGAGCAGGGACAACCAAAATAACTTTCTTTGTGAACTCACAGAGGCCATGACTGTCATTTTCCTTCCAAGCAGTGAGATTGAGGAATATTTGATGTTAAATTCAGCACTGCTAGAGTTGGATCATGGAAGACAGGAACCTGTCTACACATTTTAGCCATCTTAACTATAAGGCACACCTGAATCTGAGATCACTGCAAGCATAAAGATTGTTGAAGTGTTTTTTTCCACCAGAGCCAGAGTGCTTAACATGAGCAAACAGGCTTTGTTCATCCCCCCTTCAACAATGTACCCTTGGCAGGGGAGGGATGTCAAATTTAAACAGCAGCACTGAAAAGAAGAACAAATTTTATGCTGCTTCCAACATTTTAGAAGGTATCATCAAAGACTGGTCACCATCAGCTCACTGTGAAAAAACAGGACAAAGGGATCTCATGTGCCATCAAGACCATTTCCCCTGGAGGCAGACATTTAATATATTTTTTAATGATTTCACACACCCTGATCAAGCCTGATAGCTATGTAGGTATTTATTTTGCTTCCACAGCTGTCAGAAGGCTGTTCCAGAGCCCTGTCCTTCTGATCCTCAGTAATCTTCAATCCCTTCAGGTGAGCAAATACTCCCGAGAAAGAATATTACTGTCATAGTAACAGTATGAATGGCATTTTACAAGCATGATCCCTAACTGGTGGAACCCAGACTGGAACTTGAAGGTAAACATGACAAGAGATGGGAAAAGAGCTCCTTCTGAAAAGGAGTCAGGGCTTCAGGAGAAAGGAACACTAAAATCACAGGTTAACAACTGCAAGCATGCCTGCAAGGACTTATTTGTCCCACTTCTGAGAATTTAATTTTGTGAAGTATCTTTTTAAAGGGTGAACTATCTTGTGGGAAATCAGAAAAACAGTAGGATTTGTTCAAGACGAAATATGTAAGTGCCTTGCTAATCCCTTTTTTTTCTTACAGAGCCTATATTCTCTGAAAACAGCCTTCAGCATCTTCTTTTGGATCTGCTCTTTATATGACTGTTCTGTATCATTTTTAAAAGACAGAAATTGTACTGTCCATTCCAGCATGGGTACCATTCCACCCTGAAGGTGCATTTATCACAAATCATCTGCAGAGGCAGGATGTGATACAGGTGTTCCACTGTTGAAAGCCTGACATCATCAGTCTGGAATAAACTTTTTACTGAATCACCTGTTTTCCCAGAGAACGGCATCCACAGTGTTCCGAGCATAAAAGGTCAGTGGTGTCCCTACTTTTGATAAAGGATAGTTCCGGGTCTTTCATATCTTATTTTTTAAGGATCCTGGTTACAATTTAAGATACGCTTGACAGATGACCTGAACTGTCCCAGCCAAACAGGTATGTCTAGCATAATTTAGTTTGACCAGACATTGTGTTGCAAAGCCTGTGACAGCTTGCTTAATGTCTTCAAAACCTTGCTTGGAATTAAATGCACTGCTGAATTACCTTCTAGCTATGCTTTTATGTGACAAATGTGTAAATATTTTGTGATATGCAACTTCAATCTACTTAGCACTGAGCAAAACGACCTCTCACAAGGCAAATTTGAACCTAGACATCTGGGCCACAAAGATGATTAGAGGGCTGGAGCACCACCCCAACAAGGACAGGCTGAGAGAGTTGGTGGTGTTCATCTCAGAGAAGAAAAGGTTCTGGGGACACTTTACAGCAGCCTTCTAGTACTTAAAGGGGGCCTACAGGAAAGATTGGGAGGGACTCTGTCAGGGAGTGTAGTGATAATGGGTGATGGTTTTAAACTAAAAGAGGGTAGATTCAGATGAGTTATAAGGAAGAAATTTATTACAATGAGGGTAGTGAGGGAACAGGTTGCCCAGAGAGGTGGTAGATGCCCCACCTGTGGAAACATTCAAGGTCAGGTTGGACGGGACTCCAAGCAACCTGATCTAGTTGAAGATGTTCCTGCTCGCTTCAGGGAGCTTGGACTAGATAACCCCTGAAGGTCCCTTCCAACCCAAACTATTCTGTGATTCTATGCTTTTATGAATTAAAAAGCACTTAGTCTCATTTCTGCTCAACTACGCTCTTAATGCAGCCACCACGTGAACTACGTGGCACTCATTCACAAACTGCTGCCCAGCTGGCAGGGATTCACGCTTTCAGACCAAAGGCAGCAGTAGGCTTTTCCATATTTTGCGTATTCATTAGGCCAGGACGTGCAAGGTGCACTTGGCACAGATTGGTATGACTGCGAGTGATTAAATGCCCACAGAATCCACGCTGCCACAGATAAGAGAAGTAGCCGGCGGGAAATCTCACAGATCACTAAGAGAGCTTCCTTCCGCAATCACACGCACTGGGCTACACACTTGCTCGCTCCCCACAGTTTGCTTTTCTCCACACGTAATTTACCACGTCCTCCGGCTCCGGAGAGAAAGCGCCCGGTCCCACCGAAAGGCCAGGTCAGAGGGTGGCGATACTGAGCGGGTAGCGCGGCGCCGCTCAAGCCTCCGCCTCTCCTCCTGCAGCCGCGGCCTCGGGGGGCCCCGGCCGTGCGGCTGGCAGCGTGTGCGAGAGAAGCGGCCAAGCTCCTCCCCG
>VWZK01018012.1:57589-100768 GCA_013396935.1 Baryphthengus martii
TGGCCGGTGCAGGGCGCCTCCCGGGACGGCCTAGGGAGGGAGGGAGGGAAGGAGGACCCCACCGTCCCTTCCAGCCGTACGTTCTTATCGAGTTAAATAGGCAGCGTTACACAGACATTTAGCAAGGTCTGTGGTTCCAGAAACAGCAAATGAGTTAAGGGAAGTGCGTTAAACAATATACAGAAGTATATTGTGTGTATTTTGTGCTCACAGTGTGATTAGAAATACTGAGCAGTCAGTTCTCATAACGCTTACCGGTTAGTACTGGGCTTGGTTTGTCCCTTGCTTTTGTGCCTACACTACCTTCTCATTTAAATACTTTATGTCAGACCTCAGTGCAGATATCTTTAGTTGAGTTGCAGTGAGGTGTTCAGGGGCACCTGTTCCTGCAGAATAGAAAATAGAGAGAAGTCACATAAAAAGATGACTTTGCTGTCAGAGTTTTGAGCTTTAAATCCTTTTTCTCTACCAAACCAGTGCATCACTTCCATTTTAAACATTTGCAAACAGATGCTATGAAAAACATGGAAAACCAGTCAAGATATTTGTGACCAATACTGTTTCGTTTTTTATCTCGCTTTGTAAGTTATTACAGTATTCCAGACAAGTTGTTTTTATTCTAAAAATAATCACCTTAATTTCAAAGGGGTCAAGATATAACATATTTAATTTTTTTCTTCTCCCTTCTAATCCCAAGGTCCGTTGAAGAGAATGTTTTGCTACAAAGAGATTAGATCTGAAGTGTCACTGTTCTGCAAAAAGCAGTGTACTTGAAACATTGGTTTTGAGAGCTCTAAATGACTTGAAGAGTAATTCTTACTTTCACTTGAACATAGTCCCATACCTGCAAAGACTCAATAAAAAAAAAAAATTAGAAGTCTGATGCTTGAAATCTGGTCAGAAGGAATTCTGCAGAGGGCTTGAGAGGAAGAAGAGCATTTCTTCAAAAAATGTAAACCTAAATTATCAATGACGCCTGCTGTCAGTACTTGTGCTGCTGCGTCCCTTGGGGATGATGTCAGAGGAAACCAAAGACAACTGCCTTCCTGCTCAGGGGCACGATCTGTCTGATGATTTGGGGTATTTTTTGCAGTTCTTGTTATACATTGTCACTATATGCTACAGCTATGAGTTGTCCTAAGAAAAGGAGAGCTCAACACAGTCATCATCCAGATACTAAGATTCTATATATTTTTCTCAGCAGCATTTCCCTAATTTCCCAGAACTGTATGCCAAAGTCCTTGACATCACAAGTGTATTCAGATCACCTTGCATCTCCAGCATACTCTACCCTTTGTGGCAGAATTCGTGTTACTAGGAAAATAGTACCTGGCAGGATAATTTTTAATATATTAAATTCAGGGTTAATCCATTTTGATAGGAGTAGTAAATACATTTCATGCGTTTTAATCAGATTTTTTTTTTAAACGCAACTATATTCAAGTTACAGTTTGCTTAGGAGTTGTAATTTATACACTGCATTTTTAGGCACTTGTCTCTAAATGTTGTAGCACATGTTCTTCATAGACAAATTTCGAGTAGTTTTCCATGGCTAAAAAGCAACAACATGAATTTGAACCATCTTACATTTCTGGTTCAAAACAGCTGCTCATAACAAAATAGTGAGAGCTCCTGAAATCCTAAGTAGTTTCCCCTTCAGCCTAACAGATGTTCTGCCACAGGCTGGTATCGCGCACGTGGTTTGTTCAGTATGCCCAGATAAGGTTTGTGTGGCCTTGATGATCAGTGATTCGCGGGGCTCATGTAGAAGCACAAGTTGGTCAGATTATTTACTTTCCATGTGTACTGAAACCTACATTTCTTCATCATCCTGTGACCTCTGCCAGCTGTCAACTTTTTGAAGGGGTAGGTTTCATGCTGTAACTGTGTGCAGTAGGTTGTTTTTCAAGCAGAAAGAGGAGCAGTTGTCCTTGCACTCCAGCTACCTAATGAACAGCTTTGCTGGAACACGTGCGTCATACTCTGACTTTTAATTGAGCGCCTTTTGTATTTCAGTCTCCAAGCCAGCACCTTACTGGGAAGGAACAGCAGTCATTAATGGAGAGTTTAAAGAGCTGAAATTAACAGATTATGAAGGAAAATATCTTGTCTTCTTCTTCTATCCTCTTGACTTGTAAGTAAGACCACTGTAGACATACCAAGTCTGAGCGCTGCTGCATTAGACACGTAAATCCCTTGATTTTTCTCGTTCTTTTATGTGGTCTTGGTTTTTTTTTGTTTGGTCAGAGTTTAGGGGAGAAGAAAGGAGTAACATAAGAAAGTATATTCTTTGCATTTGTGTTTTCATCATGCATTGGTAAAATTAATCCTTGTCCTAATAAGCGTGTACACTAATTTGTATCTCCACACACAAAAAATAACTTTCAGTCTCTAGTACCCAGTCAGGCAACCTTTATGTTCTATATGATGCTGTAAATCACTGCTGCAAGCAGAAGGCAGCATCCCATCTGTATTTTCTAGAGTGTATGTAATGTATCTAAAAGGTGGCCTTTTCCCTTTACACTGATCCCTTAACATCCTAAGAACACTTAACATTACCTTTCTTTATTTGGAATGCAGTAACTTCACTGGTTGAGTGAAAAATCTCTGCTTTCTACCAGACAATCTCATTCTTTTCCACAAAATGATAAAAGAGGACAGAGGTGCATAACTATTTTAATATTCTAAATGAAATAACTTGGCTCTTGGTCCTTCGCTTCAAGGCCCTAGAAACTGTGATCTTTACCACTTTATTTCTTCTGTAGTGGATAAAGTTCTAGTCGAAATAGTTGAAATTTGCAGATGTGCATGTTAACAACAATTTCTGTACTGTTCCTCTGGAAAAAAAATGTCTTGTGCTTAAATTCAGCTACTTCATATTCATAAACTCTAAAAGAAAATAACTGTAAAAACACTTATATCCAGATGGTAATCTAACTGTAGGTTTATAATCTTCTGTGATAAATCGTTTAGTAAACTAAGCTAGAGTCTGAAGCTGGAAGCATTTCAGTTTAATACTTGAAGAAACAATAAAAGTAAAAAGCTGAAAAAAGAATGCTGAAGTAATTTATGATAAATCCATAATTTTAAGTTAAACAGAGAACTTACTGGATGATTTCATGAAATTTTGACTTTATCTTTGTCTTAAATTATCTAGTACATTTGTATGTCCAACTGAGATAATCGCCTTCAGTGACAGAATTGAAGAATTCAGAGCAATAAATACTGAAGTAGTAGCATGTTCTGTGGACTCAAAGTTCACTCACTTAGCATGGTAAGTATTTTATCCTTGTCTTTCACTAAAAATTATTCATGGATCATCTTAGCTGAAAAACTGTGTCCCCAGATACAGTTTTTAGCCTATGTAGGTGTATCATAATGCGTAAAAGTACGATGCTGTTGGTAAGAATTTTAAAATATTTTTTAGTGCTAAAAATTTTTAACCTTAGTGTGTGAAAGTACCTTTATCTTTGAAGCTTGTTTAATATGCGTTGCTTGAAATATATCATGTGTCAGTCCAAAAAATACTTCAAATACCAAAAAAAAAAAGGATGCAAGTATCTGCAAATGCCTCACACTGCCCCAGTTCATGAGCACATTGGTGTAAAGCAAGTAAGACCGATAAGAAAGAGGTCATTATTAACAGATGTAGCCAAAAACTACAAAAGCTTTATTAACATTTTGCTCAAACCATGAATAGTATTTATCTCCCTTGTGTGCAAAACGAAAAAAAAAGTCACTTGCACTAAATTCTTCTCTCTGTACTATTCTGGTTTGGTTTTTTTAACTTTGTATGGGGAATAAAAATCTTATGAGAAATACATCTGTATGTCATATCTTTCAAAGGATTAATACTCCTCGGAAACAAGGAGGACTCGGACCTATGAAGATTCCACTTCTTTCAGATTTGACACACCAAATTTCAAAGGATTATGGAGTATATCTGGAAGATCAAGGGCATGCACTTAGGTATTTCACTTGGTTTCAGTTGTTCATTTTTTTTTGCTAGAGTAGTACTACTTTATATCTAAAGAAGCATTTGAAATTTTTGAGAGCAGTTTTTACTTGGGGATTCATGCCGAGAGATAAAATATTAAAGAACACACAAAAAAAGCCACAATGAGTCAGAACAGGGGTGGAGGTTAATGTCCTGTTTAACAGCATACCTAGGGCAGGGCAAACATGCAGAATTCCCTAGAATTTCAGTTACTCAGGGACCTCCCAAGTTCAAGTGAAGTCAAGACTAAGGGTAACAAATGGCCTCAAGAGATACCTTTCATAAGCTTAATTAGTTGCTTTCGGCATCCCTGTAACATCGCAGCATCCGCAACATCCCCTGGCAGTGCCTATCAAAGCTCAGGTTTATGTTCTACAGAGAATTAACCTTTTTTGTTTTTAATCTATCCTCGGCTCGTGTCATCAGATACCCCACGTATAGAATAATAGGTTAGTAATATTCTAAGGTGGTGGGTGTTGTATAGTGCTGCAGAGATTGAATTCCTCCCATCCAGCAGACATAAAATAGTGCCTAAATACAACACTGTAATTAGTTCTGTTTCCTAACACACAAAAATGTTTTCACAGAGGCCTTTTCATTGTCGATGATAAGAGAATCCTTCGACAGATCACGATGAATGACCTTCCTGTTGGGAGATCAGTGGATGAAACACTTCGCTTAGTACAAGCATTCCAGTACACAGACAAACATGGAGAAGGTGCTCTTTTAAATACTTTCGTGTTGAGGATTGTTTTACTTAGACTGGAGGCTGTATTTGTAGCTTTTTGGAAGAAAGGTATCAGTAACATTAGAGACCAGCCTCACGCAGTGAATGAAGTGGTTTGATTGCCCTGCTGCAAGATTCTGTAGGCCCAGTGCTTCCATAGGTTGTTTCTAAAATAGTAATTCACATTTTGCTTCAATCTATGGGATGCAAAGCATAAAGCATTCCTTAGTCTGAATGAAGACATTACGTGCCATCTGTCACTAGCATAAATCCATACAAAATACAAGGCTGTGAAGAATAAGATCTGATACTTCACTACATTTTGACACACTGAAATGATTAGGATGCAGGCCATCCTTGTTCTGTGCCATTCATTGAGGATTTGTGACAAGTAATTGAGAATGCTTCATGGCAAGACACATGGTGATAACTGTGAAAATTAGACCGCCGTTAACTTGTGTTTTCCTTACAAGTGCTGTGTGATCATCTTCCCCTGACAAAGAAGCTTTCATTGGCTTCAGATCATTACTTTTTCTTAAGAATTCTTATTCCTCCAGTTCAAGCATATCTCTTTAATGTGTTTAAATAAACACATTCATTTAAATGAAGATTTGTTTAAATATTAATACACATGTTCAGCAGCTCAATTTCCATTTCAACTCAATTTCTCCTGGCATTTGAAAGTACCTTTATCTGAAGCCACAAATCGCTTGATTATGCTTTGCTGTACAGACTTAAAAAGAGAAATGCAGATACTTAGGCTACACGCATTTGACTAAGGAAATTTAGCATTTAGTTACAAAGCTGTCTTACAGAATATTGATCTGTAGTGTGTTTCCAGAGTACCACATTTTTCCAGCTTCTGCATGCGTGCCGAGGAGAGCCTCCCTAGGCACTTCATTGAATACTTCACACAGAATAGGAAAATAAGTTCTCCACGATTCCTAGTTGCGTTTGTGGTGTTTTGCCTGACAGCACGCCTTAAAGCAGCATAATGTGGCATAACTCACTGGGCTAAAGCCTTAGAGGGAGAGCTCTCAACAGGTAAGAGCTCTTCTCCAGAATGTGCAACCGTGCAGGTGGTCACGGGGCTCTTGGCCACGCTGCTAGTTAACCACCTGCTGTAACCCCTTTACTCCTGACAATGCTTTAAATAAAATCACTCCATCTCTTATGGAACCTTTCAACTGATTTCCACAGTATTGGTTTTAAAAAAAGAAAGATGGGTCTCTGTAGTCACACGAATTTTATCGTGAAACACTTGGTTTTGCTAGAATAGATGTTCCTTCTCAGATACTGCTTTGAAGGGTACAAGAATTAAATCAAGGCATAGACATTCCTCCAGAGATACGCAGTTTCCAGTTAACAGAAGTTGTAGGTGGTATCAGGTAAAAAATGTTGTGATGCCATCCCACATATAAAGAAAACTGCATATTTAATAGTTGCAGATTATTATATGCAACACTTGTGTGCTGTTTAACTTCAAGTTCAGAGAGTATTAAGTGTACAAAAGTGTCTGTAGAAATACTTCCACTTTGTCCTTTTTTTTTTTTTCCAGTTTGCCCTGCTGGTTGGAAACCCGGCAGTGATACAGTAAGTCGCTGTTTATATTGTACATATACTACTAAAAAAACCCACAAGAAACCTGTTAACTTCCACTAAAGCCAAATCCAAAATCTTTGCAACTTTCAATGAGTTGATATGAGTAAACTCACATTATTATAGTTACAGCTTTTGGATTACTGCTGTTTTCACTAGGAGCTCGTTTCCCTCATACTAGACATATTCCAGTTGTTTCAGATTCCCTGGGAATGAGCAAAACTCTCTTGAGCAGCAGTGAGTCCATGATCATGAACATTTTTTCCTCTTAAAACCTGATGAGAGGCAGTTGGAAAAGTCCTGAGTCCGTTCTATCTTTTCAGTTATTTGTCCACATAAATTCTTGGCTCTTGTCGAGTCTTACTGTAGATCCTAGGCACTAGCCAAAAAAGAGATACAAGTTCTCAGGTGTGTGCTGTGGTACCTGACAGAGCCAGTGTGTTACTTTCAGGACTCCAGCAGAGAGCACTGCTTTGCTGCGCCATAGCTCTTCTTCCTCTTGCCTACTTACTGCTTGCCTACATGTGACGACAAGCGGAAGAGCTTAGGGTTCAGATAAACACTTGTTTGTCTTCTCCTGCCTTGGATCAAGTCTCAGCAGAATAATGAAACTTTTACTAGAGGTCTGAGCTGCCTAGATCAGATGAGATCACTGTCATTTATTTGAGCATGTGGTTTTCTTCTGAACCATCTGATGGTGACAGAGCATTGTTGTTTGAGAGCTGTCTCAACAAAAAACAGGTCCCAGCAGCCTCTAAGCAGAGGAGTGAGCATTGTCAACATGGACATATTTTCTGAAAAACAGTTTTAAAATGCTGACTGTAGCAGCTCCAGTACTACTGATTTGAAGACCTAAAACAATACATAAGCATTCTCTTTCTCCTCGTTGCAAAACATGCAAATAGTTTAAATGCAGCGTAGTTCAAAAAGCCTTTCTGGAAGATGTAGCCATGTCTTCTAAATGTGTTTGATTCAATTAGATCAAACCAGAGGAAGCCATGAGAGTGTGGTGGCCAAGGGAAGAACTGTAAGTAAATTTTAAGACACTTGATTACAGATGTTAATTTATTAAAATATCTCTTGCTTTTGAGGCAAGCAACATATCTGTATGTCCTCCCAACTGTCAAAATTCTTCCTTTGGTAAGCTGCACTCTCTCTTCCCCCAGTCAGCTAAATCTTTCTGCCACTGCTGTTAGGTACCTTTACAAATGAACAGCAATCTAGTATCAAGTCAACTGATAAATTTTTCTTCATTGCTGCTTGTGGGTTGGCCTTAGCACCATATTATGAAATACAATGTTGTTCTGGTTTTATAGTTAGTTGTGTTTGCATGGTTCTGTTTTTTGACTGACATTTTCATTTTCTTTCTTGCACAGATAATTCCAGATCCAGCTGGAAAACTGAAGTATTTTGATAAACTAAACTGAGGCTTGCTTCTGTGAAATTACGTAGCTCACGCTCTTGACTTTTGCCAATAAAATTTCATTAATTTTGTTACTTTTGTGAGTTTGACTAATATGTAACTGCAGTAGACCATTAAAGGTCTTGTTGCTTAAACAGGAATCTAACCTGTGTGAAGCACAGGTACCTCACTAGTTATCAGAGAATATTCTTATGAAATACATGTTTTCCCTGTAAGTCTGGTTTGGATGCTTGGTTTTCCCAAAATTTACTTTTCTTAGCATCTCGGGCTTAGATTCATGACTTTTGCTATTGATCGATCACTTAATTTCTCCAAAAATCTTGTCTGCTTGGCCACTTTCTAGGAGCTACAGCTAGAAAAGAGCCACTTGGTTATGGTACATTAGTCTGTGGGCCGGAGGCAACAGCAGCTAACCCAAAATAAGTTACAGTTGCTGAATTAAGTCTCCAAAGCTGGAAAACATTTTTAAACTACTAAGTACACACCCTGTGCTACATAAATCAGTACAACTGCACTGGAAACAATACAGCTGTGCCAGTTTGTGTGATTCAAGAGCTGAACCTGCTTGTATTTGTAGCATATATGCTGATAAGATTGATTCCATTTTGCACAGTCTGAATTTTTTCCCTGGCCCTACACTTTTAACAGATGTACGTAGTGGTTAGTGTCCTGTGCTGATCTACTCATTAACCATGGCTCCGAGTTTTAAGGGAGTAAGTGTAGTCTTTCCCAAGATTAGTATTGATATGTCTGATGATCATCAGAAACTCCTGTGGCCCGTGTACATGAATTTCTTGTTCTTTTCCCTTGAAGATCTCCACGTAGGACTTGTGTGCACTCAACAACCCTTTCATAAGAATGTCTTTTCTTGCTTCTTCCCAGCTTTCCCTCTTTGTAATGTGGTGCGCTAGAGTCTGTGCAACTGGAAAAACAGTACCTTAAGGCAGTGTTGGCTCTTCACCAGGGTAATCCTCGAAAAGGCCCCAGAGAAGGCTTCCAGCCTGCTCCAGTCCAGCACTACTATGGTATCAGTGTTGGTTGGATCCCACACTTGAGAGAACTTGCTCTCCCTTTCCCCACCAGACCATCCAGTTCCCTTCCCTATATGCAGACGCTTCAGTATTGTTATGTGGAACTAGACCAGCCGTTGCCTTTTCACTGTAAAGTTACCCGATTTTGTAGACTTTGGAGTATTGAGCAGCTCTCCAAGTCAGTCACTGCAGACAGCGACCAGAAGCAGCTGCTTGACTTGTACTTCAGCTTTGATACAAATAACATCAAAGCACCTTCCTAGGGCAGGGGGAACCATGGCCATGGCAAGCAGAATTCCACCAAGAACCAGGCCACCCGTCTCTGTGAGACCTGGGGAAAGGAGGAGTTCCTGATCCCATCCAGAGGGTAATGGAGGCACAGCGAGACAACCGCCAAACACCAAAGGCTGGTAAGGTGCTGCTTCAGCCCATATGACCTCAAAGACCAGAGGGCAGCATGTAGAAAGGTACTTTCTCACATAACTAGGTTGTAAATCAGTTGCTTGAATTTTAATCGGGATTTTGTTTACAACACTTACCAACCCTGAAACGCCAAAAACATCAACACAGAGAATGTTCAAATAACTCCCAGCAACTGCAGCGTGACGAACACAGGCCCAGCTATTACATGGATATTTGTGAGCAGCCCAAGGCACAAAACAAACCTGACCCACCAGCCTGCCTTAGAAATGGCCCTTGTGCCCTCTTTACGGGCTTTGCCTGCCTCTCCAGCCAGGTCACTCTCATTGACACCTAATGTTCTCCCAGCAGCAAGAACCTCCATGGCACTGAGGCATCAGATGAGACATTATGAAGATAGGAATGAGTATCACTCATGTATTGAACACACTCCATCCAGCCTTGCTGAGCCAGACGTAGCAAATGACAGCAACAAAACTACAGGTTGTATTGCTGTAGCAAAGCGAGCTACACAGAGCAGGACTAGAAAATAACAATACACAAACAGAGCAAATAAAGCCCTTGAAAGTCCAAGACCCTAGTCTAAACTGACATTTCCTGGAAGAATCATGTTCTTTGACCTTCATATACATGCCATATATATACACACCAGATAAATGCAGTGAAATAGTAATGAATTGATAAAGCAGCTTTAAGGATTATGCTGTTTGGAGCTATTTCAGAGACTCCTGCAGCTGTTTAACTCTTTGTACAACATAATTAGCATGCGGAGGGTTTGAGATCTTCCAGCAAAACCACCAATAAAAAGTTAATTTCAAAATCAGAGTCTAGTACCAATATCTCAGATAGGAATATCCAGCAGGCAAAGGTCCCCCTAGGCGTCCATTAACCGACTGCTGCAATCACCCTCCTAGTTCTGGTCTCACAGTCTGCCTCATACTAAGCACATATAAAGTATGTCTGAGATGAAGACAGTTACTGGGAGACTAAGCAACACTTAATGCACTTTGGTATCACATAGTTTAATATCACACAGTTTAGTATCACTGCAGTGTCTGCAGTGGACAAAGATAAATTTTAAGTAGTTTCAATTAAACAGTTGAAGTCGATTCTGACTCCTTAGTGACAATACAGAAACCTCCTTCTTCTTCCACATGCTCATTGCTAATTCTTGCTGTTTGGATTAGGGGTTGCCAAGGCCCTGTTGGCAGAATGGGAAATGTCATGGATAGGTGTAGGAGCAAAATCTTCGGATAAGCACAAGCAGGACAAAAATTAAAATCCTAATTATTTTTCAGGCAACAAATAAAAGTGACTTCACCTTCTGAAAGAAAGAAAGAAGATCCTACAGCAAACCACTCAAGTCCACTTTGTGCTGGGCATCCTGAGCACTGCTTGAAATATGACCCTTTCAAATGCTGGTGCAGAGAGTTGAGTTTAAGAATCTGATCTCCAGCTGCCAGTTTGACAATAGTGATCCACATCACGACAACTTCAAAAGAGTTCAGATAGACCGGGCAGCGCCACCTGCAATGGCCTCTCACACAACATTAACTGAACAAACGATAGAATGGTCTGTTCTTCCAGTACTCTTCAACTGAGGCTTGATATCACAGAAGAATTAAGTCGCACACAACTCTGCTTCCCAAAATCTGGGATGTATTCACGGGCCTCTCTTGGAAGTGCATGAAGCGCAGGCACACCGAGCTGCCATTGTGAACTCCTCTTTTTGACAGAAAAAAAACTAAGAGCTCCTACAAAGCAATGAAACGCTGTCTTCAACTTCCACTGCTGTTTTGGGCAAACCTCTCACACACCTCAACTGCTCTCTCAGCTGTTAAAGAGAAATTTTATACGGTGGTAAGGTGAGCAGGGAAAAGCCACCTCTCCAAGCAGGATGGATCAAGCTGGGATAGAATCATAGAATCGTTCTGGTTGGAAGAGACATTTAAGATCAAGTCCAACTGTTAAGTCAGCCCTGCCAAACCCACCACTAAACCATGTCCCTCAGCACCACACCTACAAATACCTCCAGGGATTGTGACTCCACCACTTCCCTGGGCAACTTGTTCCAGCACTTTACAATCCTTTCAGTAAAGAAATTTTTCCTAATATCCAATTTAAACCTCCCCTGGCACAATATAAGGCCATTTCCTATTACTTGTTACTTGGGAGAATAGACCAACTCCCACCCCGCTACAATCTCTTTTCAGGTAGTTGTAGAGAGCAATAGGGTCTCCCCTCAGCCTCCTTTTCTCCAGGCTAAACAACTCCAGTTCCCTCAGTTGCTCCTCATAAGACTTGTCCTCTAGACTGTGGGAAGTGAACCTAACACAGTAGGTTAGGCAGCAGTACGGATCTGCTGACCTTGAAGCCTTGGGAGCAAAGAATGTAAACATTGAAACTGTAGAGATTAAGGCTTAACTGCAGAAGATAAACTAAGGGGTAGTGGAAAATTTTGTAACCAAAACATCAGCTAGAGCAGAGAGTATATAAGCATGCTTGTCTGTGAAATAAAGGTCTTCAGTCTTCAGCTGAACTCTGGAGTCCGTGCCTTTAATACACCACACTAGACCCTTTCACCAGCTTTGTTGCGTTTCTTTGGACACAATTCAGCTATGTTTTTACGTATCCTAATGTATTCTGTGGGTTTTGTTGTTTATTATTATATATATTTTATACTTTTTACATACCTAAATATACACACACACATTCTCTATGACTCTATATACATTTCTATAACTACTGTGGTGCATGATGAAGTTACCATGAACTCTGAAAACACCTTAATTTTTCTAAGTGTCTTCATTTGTGGGATTCATTTTTCTTCACTGTGTCCAGAGTTTCTGAAGTCACACGTTGTTCCCTAGTCTATCACCTCTTTTTCTCCTTCCAGTCCCTTCCCGAAGGCTGAATTTAGAAATTCTGATAAATTCATCTTTAAATACAGATGGAAAGGCAGTAGAGGAAGAACTTGGTATACCCTTAATTTACAAGTGTTACACAAAAGTGACCCAGGTAGGACCACTGGGTCAATGACAAAAACCCTGCAGGTAGTCAGGAGTTCTGAAATAGATCCCTTCACTTCCCGCCTCCCTACTTATTTTTTAACACCCAACAGTGATCCTATGAAGCAAGGGGGAAAGCAGCCAGGACAGAATTTCAGTTCTTTATTTCTGCGGTCAGTCAAGTATATTCAGCTTCCAAACAGTTTTGAAAAGGAGAACAACAGAAAACGATACATATGCACAGTGTCATAACCATTAAAAAAAAAGATTGTAACATCATATACCATGGCAGCGTGGCTGAAGGGAAAATCTCAACGTAAGGAACCAAAAGCTCACCGTCACTGTAGTGGATCAGGCACCACCCCTGCGCCTCCACTGGCAAGCTATCTAACAAGAGATAAAGGCAGCCAAATCGAGCAAGGACAGGCTGATGCAGAACATACTGGATATCACAGAGCTCCTCACCTGAACAGCAACCAGCTGTTAGGTGCCATGATCCTCACGCTATCCTAGAGCCAATGGAAGCTGGTCCTAATGGTGAATTCCTCAAACTTTCTTACTTGGAACTAAAATTTCAACATGCTGCTTTGTTTTATCAACCTGTTTTGAGCATCTGTGTTGATTCACTTAATTTCTACTTGCTGCTTCCTGGTTTCAAAAGATTTTAAACCTCGCAGGGAAGCCAGAGTCTGTTCTTGTGTCGTATTTCATCCATTTAACCTACCACTGTTGATCTCACCAATGGTCTTTGGGTGTCTTGATCAAACACGACATCAGTCTTGATCTGAAGGTATCAAAGGTTCAATTTTGTGCATGTGACTAATCACCCTCACTGCTAAAAGTTGATGCCTCCTACCCACTCACCTTTCTAATGTCAGGATGTTGGGCTTTATCTGCCAGATGCTGGCAATTATTAAAACTTCCTTCACTACATGAGAGGCACTTCAGTATCAAGTACTTTCTTCCTGTTACTTACATGCCATAGTTATGTCCACCGTGGTGTCACCTCTGTGGTGAGAAATTACTCTGTCCTTCACAGGTAAACTTGACAACCTTTAAAGCTATGCAGTACTCATAGTTCATTATATTCTGCCAAGGAACCAGACAAATACTCCAGCTGAGGAGTCTGTCCTCCAGCTGTACCACTCCTCAGTAGGATTAAAGCCCTCCCACCATTCAGCAGCTGACTTGGGAGCTGCTCAACATGGACTCTCTGGACCCCTAACTCCAGCATCAAACATATCCATTACTATTTTAGCATTTTACCTTTCCTGCTCCCAGTCCCTAACAAACCACAACGTTCTGCTCTATGATATCATTTCCCAGTCCCACTCAGTCTCACCAGTCAGATCTCTACTCTACAGGCCATGGTTCATTAAGGAACTAATTTACAGTTATGTCCTGTCATGGTTTGAACCTGGCTGGCAGCCAAACACCACGCAGCTGCTTGCTCACCCTGCCCCGCCTCAGGGGATGGAGCAGAGAATTCAAGGGGTAAAGGTAAGGAGACTCATAGGTTAAAATAAAAGTAATTTAATAGTTGAAATAAAACTAAAATAATAATGATAATAATACAATATATAAATGAGTGAGGCACTATGCAATTGCTCACTGCCTGTTGACCTATGTCCAGTGATTCTGGAGGAGATAAAATCCCAAAAATGCTATCCTGGAAGAGCCCCAGATTCCCAGCCAACCCTCATCTAGACACTGAGCATGAAGCCATATGATATGGAATACTCCATTGGCCAATTTGGATCCATTGATCTGGCTATGCTCCCACCCAGCTTCTTGTGCACCTACACACTAGGAAGACAAGGAAAGTTAAAAATTCCTTGATTTCCTAGCAACAACTAAAAAGATCAGTATATTACTAACATCCTTCTCATACCAATTCCTATTCTGAATCCAAAACATGGCACTATTTTAGCAACTGAAAAGAAAAATTAGCTCTGTCTCAGTCAAAACCAGGATGTATCCGAAACGGAATAAAAAGTTAGAAGAAGTTGGCAAGGGACTGGCTATACACAAACAAAATGCCAGGACAGACCATCTGGCCACCTCATTTCATTGCAAAAATTAGTTTCTTCCCAAAGGAACATGAAACCATCCAAGAGAAAAGCTGCAACAACCTTGTAAAATCCCAGCTGACGGGATGTGCTTTACTCTGTGCACACTTTAGTAACTTCTGAGCTTAGGCTGCTGCCCAGATGCGTGTGTTCTTGTTAAAAAAAAAAGAAACAAAAAAACCCCACCAAACGAAAAAAACCAAACCTCTAAACCTAATTTACACAACAATGTCGGTCAAATGACCGTCTGTGTGTATCTACTTATTCCTGATAGAACTTCTATCCCTTATCAGGGAAACACAAAGAAGAGGTTCTAAAGGAAAAAAGGCAGATGGTGACAAGACAGCAAAGGTCATAATGAGATCTCTCAAGGCGGATAGAGAAGTTGTCTAAAACTTAAGATTGTATTTATTCAGCCTTTTTTCCTAGCATCGGCAGGTAAAAGCAGATTTCAACAAATCCTAGTAGCAGAGATTTAAAATTCAAAATATATGCAAATACATACATAGCACAAAAAAGCTATTTTTCGTTGTGCAGTTTGGTTTTGGGGTTTGGTTTTTTTTGTTGGTTTTTTTTTAAGTATTGCAAGACCTGTCTTGGTAGCCATCTCTGATGACAGGTCTTTCCAAGCCAGCACGCTGCTACGCTGCTGATGCAGCACTCCGTGTGTCAGATTTCTTTCATCATTGCAGCAAAGTGTCGCTTCCCATCCAAATACAACATGGACTCTGAAATAGAGTGGAGAAAAGAGAGAACGACATTAGTGACTTCGCACCAGTACTACAGCAACTATACAGAATGGTAAGATTAGGAAGCAATCCACACTGTCTATCAAAGCATAAAATTAACATAGTGTGCCATGAAATCCTGTTAAATTATTCAAATGCAAACAGTTCATCTACTCAGAGATCAAATGTTCCAAGAGCAAGCAGTCTTGTCTACAGTCATAACAATGCAGTCATTGGATACTTGCCTCCGTAAGTTTTGGGGACAACCCGTGGGACCTCATTTTCAGATATAAAGGTAAAATGGAAGATATTGGTTGTCTGGTGCTCCCTGGTATCTGCATCATAAACCTCACTGTGTACTCGAACCTGGATGTAGTTTTTTTCTGTGTAACAGACCTACACCGTTAAGACAAGAGTTATAGTTCATAACTTATCACTGGTGCTGAAAAAGTGTAACAGACTTCATTGCACTGTTTAATAAGAAAAGTCACACGCTCTCGTAACGCACTGTTCATTATCAGTGACTAAAAAACTGACTACAGAAAAGGTAAGTTTTTCTCCTTTTCAAAAAGCAATCAACTCCTACCTGTCCAGAAAGCAGTAATAAGGATCCGACCTCGACTGGCCTCTGAAACATGATATCGTCAACAGATACGATAAAAGGTCTGGAACTCCTGAGCAAGAAAAAGAGAGATTTCTTCTCAAGAATAACAAGAGGTGTTTGGAGAAATTCAAAATATTTCATTGTCGGCATTTTAATAAAGGGTTACTAGAAAACTCAAACACGGGCCACAAAAAGTACTAAAAAATCATGCCATCATCCAAGACAAAAATAACTGGAGGAAACTTCTCACACACATAAAAATACACACTCTCTAAGGATACATTACTGCATCACTATTGCGTCTTATGACTTCGACTTGCTAGGCAATCTTCAAGCCATCATTGCTTACACCTCAGTTTTCCAATCATTAACATTTTCTATCAGGCTATGCATGCTCCGTTAAACTCATGCATTGACCTTTGCTGGGCAATGACTTCAGTCACACTTTCTAAGCACAAGTAGTTACTAGAAGAAGTTCAGAAACCATTCTTCTTGTGTATGGAATCAAAAAGATGTCAAATTTATTTGATAAAACGTCTATTTTACACAGTTAGAAATAAAATGTATGTTCAAAACTCAATTTCAATACCTTGGTAAGAAAACAGAAAGAGAGTGTGCTTCCTATCTCAACATGTAATGCTTAAAAACCAAGCTCCAAGGAACAAGATTCAAATCTTTTTGTATAAACAGATGCTCTAAGTAAAAGTGCTGTGCAAGATTCCATTGGACACCTAGGTCTTTTCTACTTAGATTGTCATTAGGTTGGTTAGCTTGATTTCCTGACCTATGTATAGGTGCATAGTGCTCTGGATTATATAAATATTGCAGGTCTACAACTCACCCATAGCTGCAAGCAGTTGCCCATCCCAGTTCAAATGCCTTTCTCATGAGAAAACCCCCAAAGATCCTATTGAAGATGTTCCGTTCCTATATGGAGAAACAAACAAACAAACAAAATCAAACTGCTATATTACACAAATTCTTCCCAAAGTATTGTGTTGAAGTCTGTCCTTCAGTTCACAGACTTTAACAGAACTGACAGCATGTGAATGTATAAAAAGCACTACTGAAATAGACTTGCAAAAAGTCGAAACGGTTGACGCAACTTTACTTAATAGGAGCTCTTGAGATCAAAACTCAAAAGTTGTGTCAGCAACCAGAAGACCAAGTTAAACACTTTGCAAAGGAATTTCTTTACAGAAAATGAACAGTCTGGTAGGAAAACAAAGTAATTAAAAATCTTCCACCCATACAGAAAATAGAAAAATGGCAAAAGAGACTAGGATCTAAATACTCTGCAAGGACTGCAGAACTGAAACAAAGTAATTGGTTGACTAGCCTTACAAGCCTAGTCATAAGTAACTGTTTCTGTAATTCATTAACATTTTTCAAAATACCTGAGGATGGCAAATCTGTAGGCCTTTTAGCTTTGCGTCTTCCATCCACACTGAATTGGGTGGTAATTTACGACTCCGGAAACTTACTGTCCTTTGGAAGAGACAATAAACTTTATAGCCCACATTAACAGAATTCAGCAAGTCAAAAAACCACTAATACGGGTTGGAGGGGACCTCTGGAGATCATCAAGTCTAATCCCCTTGCCAGAGCAGGATCACCTAGGGCAGGTCACACAGGAATGCATACAGGTTGGTTTTGAAAGTCTCCAGAGAAGGAGATTCCACAACCTCTCTGGGCAGCCTGTTCCAGGGCTCTGTCACCATCACAGTAAAAAGTTTTTCCTCATGTTGAGGTTGAACTTCCTGTCTTCCAGTTTGGGCTCATTGCCCCTCGTCCTATCACAGGGCACCAATGAAGAGACTGGGTATCCACCCTTCAGATATTTGTAAACATTAAGATCCCCTCTCAGTCTTCTCTTCTCCAGGCTAAATAGCCACAAGTCTCTCAGTCATTCCTTGCAAGAGAGATTCCCCAGTCCCAAATAGCAAATGCAGACACACACTAAAAAACCACAAACAAACAAAACCCAAAGAAAACCAGAAATGCTATCACTAAAAGCTGTTCCAACTGACGCTGAAGCATTACCTAAAGTGATATTTCAATTTGTTACCGCAGTAAGCCTATACTCCTGATCTTTCAAAAACTTCTGCTAATGTTCAAGTTTATATGAATGAACATGCTCAAGAAAGGTACATCAAAGACAAGATGAATCACAACCACAGCGCACACACTTTGTTAGAAAAGCCGTGCCCTGTTTTTTAAGTCATAATATGAATTCAAGGCACACAATGAGCTAACAGAGTAATTCAACACCAAATAAGCAGACAGTTCGAGGTTTTCAAATCCAGACAGTGTACAAAGTACCACTGCTAATTTTAAGGGAAAACATGTCTCACTTTGCTAAACAGCTTTGAAAATAACAACTGTATAATGTTATTAAGTTACAGAAATTACCAATTATCCACAAATACAACATTGCACTAGTGTAATCAGGCGTTCTACCGCCATTGGCACTGGACGATTTCATACAAATCTCATGTGTAAGAAAAGCAGGCCAACAACAGTCTCTCTCAAATAACGTTGTCAGGTATTATACTTACAACACATTGCAAGGTTACCTGGTCAAAATGTGGCCAATTTCTGCCCTCACAGGTTTTCTTCTAGATACCACAGCAGAAAACTCTTCCATAATGTGAGTCACATGGCTGCAAAACCATTCCATTCCCTTATTTGTTTAAACGCCATTAACCTCTTTCCCCAAGACTATTCCTAACAACTTGCTCAGAAGATCTTTGTGCTCACACTGTCCCTTTCAGTATCCTGGCACAGCTAATACTCTTTAATGACAGCGGATTCTTTTAAGAGATGTAGATGTCACATTAAAGTTTGTACCGGTGTTTCAAATCCAGTGCCACAAAATTTAAATAGTGAAATGGGAAAACAAAACATGTACTTTTACTCCAGACTATCCTCTTATGAGCACCCACTCAACAGTCACATTTCTCTTTTGTAACACCAGTTTTCCTCCACCCTCTCCTACTTGCCTTGTGTCCAATGTATTAAGGAATATGTCATGAACAACGTTTCTTTCTTCTGCAGTGGGAGCCATTTTCAGTAAGGAAGCAGTGCTGAAATCAATCCTCCTCAGCTTGTTCACTAAACATAAAAAAAAATTAAAATACTAGAGTTCAAAGAAAAAAAATCAAAAATCATTTGGCTTGGCGCTGAAGATCTTAACCTGGAATCAGCTGTCTCTTTCCTTTTTTCTTTTTCCCACTGGAAGTTAAAAGTGTAACTTCACAGTCCCATAGATTCAAATAGAAATTTGGCTTTTAGAGTTGACTGCATCCAATTAAAAATAAGGCAGAAGTTCACTGTTATCTCACCAATGTGATGAAGACCTTTTATACATATACTACATTATCCATCCACCACTCCTACAGAAAATGTAAGTATCCCTCTCAAAGTATAGAAAAACATATTAAACCAGAAACTCTAGAGAACAAATAGTCTTCTTTGCATTGTTGTACTGCTGTTGCCAATAGTACAACAATGCAAACTTATGATAGAACTCATTACCATAGGTCGTAATCACTGAAATTTTAGCTTAAAAGATCTTCTGTTCCATTTATTGTCTTTATTTTCCCTTTGATCCTCTGCTTTAAAATTCCAGTTTGAAACAAAAGAAGGTAGACGTACACACTCCTTTCCCCCATTCTTTTTCTGAGTTTTTTTCCGAAAGAAACCTGGGCACCCAGACAGGTAAGGAGCTGTGATGAACCCAGCAGACCCACCATGGGGGGCAATCAATCAGCCAGAGCACTAAGGAAAGCCTGTGCTGCACTGAGGTCTGAAGTGGAATGAGCATTCTGGAAACAGAGAAGTCTTGGGAGGGAAGGGAGGAGTGTACCGAGAACATCAGGAGTGCCCTTTTCTGTCAGTTTAACCAAAGAGTTTCCAAGAATGTGATAGCAGCCTTTTAAACTCTCTTACACTACTGACACACGTAAATCAGAACAAAAATCTGATTTAATACAAATTAGAAGCATTTCTAAGTAGCAGAACTTCTGAAGTTTACTTCCCTCCAGCTAAGAAGTTAAGCCTGAGGCAGATGTGCATACTACCAGGAAACATGACATACATTCCCCTTGCTTGAAGATTTCTTCTTCTTCAGGGCTCTCAGGAACAAGTGGATTAACAAATGCTGGCCTATGGACAGGAATGGATTTTTTAAGTTACAAACTTCACAAGAATTTGTTCTGTAAATACATTATAACAGTCTCCCATTTTTGCTTACATACACAGTACAAGACAAAAAGCTATACTTCAGGTTATATCATAAAAATAAATTCATTACTTCATAATGGGCAACTGCCAACAGAATGTCACATTAGCTTTAACTCTGAAAAGGCAGTTAAATAATTCAATCACTATTTAATATCATTAAGAAAGAGTGATGCACCTACACGTCTTAAAGAGTTAATGCTGTACCCATCGATTATAATGAAGATTATTTCAGCAGAAAGCTGTTTAGAAATTCAGCAAATGAAGATGTGATGATCTAGGATAGTCTAAAATAGATACACAAAACTTCAATGGTATGGTTCCTGATGGAATAGAAAGAGCGCGGCGCCGTAGACAGCAAATGCTTTTACATTCTACATGTTTCCAAGACAGCCTTATCAACAGCCAAAACCTGTTTACCACATGTACCACATCAAAAAAGATGATATGAGGCTGTCTTAAGCACAAATGGCACATTTATCTTACTGCACAAGTAAGTTCACTCTAACCTAGTTATATAGCATTTATTTCTTTTCACAAGGAAAGACAAATGCTTATTTTCAAGACCCATTCTTCCCCATAACTTCTGATTATTGTATTTTGATTTTCAACATTTATACATGTGCTCAGAACAATATATATAGATACATACACACAAATACCTGCTAAACAATTCACCTGCACCTGCCACCTGAGCTGGTGAGAAGAGACACACAGAGAGGATCTTTTCACTTGAAACAAACTGCTCTTTCCTGGTATGCTAAACTTACGGATTTTGGAGATGCACCAGCTCCTTCTCCATCGCAGAGCTTATCCTCCCTCTCCTCAGCTCAGGACACATCTACAACAGCACTTCCATCCAAGCCCTAAGGTGCTGAGATGCAAGTTCACTATGGTCCAAAAGCCAGACAACCATGTTTCTGTGGCACTACCAGGCTAACATATCCATTACCTTTCTGAAATGTTTTCACCTCACATAGAATAAATACCCTCCTTATACTGACAGAATGGTTCCAAAACACAGCTGGCTTGTGGCCAGTTGGCTTGAAGAACAGCCACTGAAGTTTGTATCTATCTGCACAAGTCCGTGTAGTATTGTCCTCAGTCCATCTGCTAGTGTGCAATTACATTGGATTTGATGTCATTCTTTTGCAAAACAAGTCCTTAAAATAAGAATGATAAATATAAGTGGTTGGGTTTTTTGAAACCTAGAGTATGTTAATGGGTTCTAAAAAAAAAAAATCTCACAAATGTGAAGGAAACCGATCTAATAACTACTTCTAACTTTATCAGGACCAAATAATTAGGTCAAGCAAAACACCTTCATTAAACAATTTTCTGTTTCTAACCATTTTAAATAATTGCCTGTATTTAATGGGATATATTTATTACTTTAGCAGGCTGTACAAGAAAGAGGTAACACATACAATCGATTTTTCTGGTTCTGGAGTCATAAACCAAAACCAAAACTGAGTAGCCTGTTACATTAATGACTAAGGAATTATAGAGTAAAATTAGAAAAATAAGAAAGTTGGGGGGTTTTTTGAGTTCTGTGGAAATACTTATCAGTTCCATGTTACTTACACAAGCAAATTTTCAGCTGAATTATTCTGATGACAGCTATCATGCAGGATTAATGGTGTTGTTCACTCAAAATTGTTTAACCATTCCAACTCATTTTTTCCCATTTTTATGGCAAGAAGGCAATTAATTGTAAGAACTACTAGAATGCAGGTGGATTTCTAGCAGACTCATCCACTTCTGCATTCATCAGATTAGTCATTCAAACACAGCAAAAATCTGTTAAAGAAAAGGGTCAGATCCCAAGACTAAGAGCAATTCCTGGTATCACCTGACTGTTGAAATCAGTGCTCTGAAGCTTGCCGCAGGGAAATAACACTAGCCAGCAGAAAACATCAACTATGTGATTTATTTATCAGCTACACTAAATGGCTTCTACACATACATAGCAAGCTGTCATGTTTGCTATTTTCACCACATCATGAGTCTGAAAACTATTTTCCTGTCCTACAAATTACCGTTTATTCTCTGGATCCCGGGCCACCATCACAAAGGTTGCTTCTAACACAGGGCTGTAATCACCATCATGTAGCTAAGAGAGACAGGAAACAATTATATTTTTAACCTCTAAAATTGTAAATGAGCTTAACAAGCTATTCAGTTGACATCAACTGTGCCCTCACACTGTTAATTTTGTTTACTTTTATGTTCTGTCATCCTTTCCAAGATGTCTCATAACAGGTGGAAGAAAAGGAAATAACACAAATTGAAACTCTAATTTCAGGAATTCTGCAATATAAACATTAAGCAGGGTATGCTTATTAACTACTGTTAGTTGGAAGGGGAGGAAATCAACACAGGCATTGTAAAAGGACACATTTATCCTTTATTCTGAGAAATGCTGAAATATTTTTTGTCAATACCAAATTGCCACTACTACCAGCACTACGAGGAGTTCAGACAATAAAAATGTAACATTATCTTCTACATCAGAGACTTTAAGAAGACCAACTGAATAAAAAAATATTTACCTGTTTATCTGAATTATAGCCACTAATACCACTTAAGTGTTTATAGCCATTTCTCTGTTGTTCTAAATAATTAAATAACTGAATTAATGTTTCAGTTAACTAACCAACTAACCATAAATATTCAACAGAAATGTTACCATTACGGATTTTTAAAATTTTAATTATTAATATAAATTTTACTTTCTGCACAGTGTAGCCTAGTTACACCCTTCACTTATTGTCCGTTATTTAGTATTTAAAAAATTATTACAAACATTATGCTGCACAGTAGATAAGATGAACACAAGAGATACAATTTAATACTGAATCTAAATATCAACATATAAGGAAAATAAAGTTTTTCAAAAGCAGGCAGAAACTTATTTAAGAACATGCAGAGCACAGCCACCTATTTTTTCTTGTGGGAGTTCTGTGTTACAGCTCATTTCCAAAATGCCCGTTATGAAAAATGCATGTCTTGAAAGAAAGATTAGCAACTGAGTATTGAAACACTAGGGCTGTCTCAAGCTCTTCAAAAATAGTTATTCTGGAAAATATAATGTAGATTGCTGATGTCATCATTCAGAATACCCCTGAAGTACTCCATGCCTGTCATAAGATGGAGAGAAGTCACAGGAACTAACCTGCAGCATGTGCATCTTTACTTCCATTGAGGTTCTCCCAACCCAAGAAACATTGCCTGTGAATTTGATGTCACAGTCTGGGTAAATAATCTTCTTGCACAAGTCTACAAGACAAACATTAGAGGTTACTGCAGACAGATCACGCACATCTAATATTAGAAAGACTGGATTCTCCAAGACCTTACTGTGTTCTGCAAGAGGCAACATATGCAAAGACGAAGTAGAAAAGACAGTTGTTGCAAGGGATCACACTGCTAGCCTGCAGCTGCTGCCTTATCAGACTTCTAAAGCCAAAACAGGAGGAGGAAGTAGACATACGGGTGACAGGTGGAAGACCCACAGAGATGTTCGGCAGAATGTGTGACACAAGCAAGGTCCAACTCCATCAGAACAGATACTGTTCAATAACAAAGCTAAGAAACTCATGTGCCAAAATAAAACCAAACACCTAAGTGCACGAAGCATGAATGTTGTGTTTTAAAGGGAAATGCTGAGAAGTATCTACAAAACCCTCTTCTCTACTCCTTTTGACAAAAGCCACTGTATTCAGAGTTCAAAGGCAAAACAAGAAGTGAACTGAACAGGAGAGTGAAGAAGGTATCCTCAGTAACAAGCACAGGAAGGCATTAGCTACTGAAAGAGTAAGACAAATAGATGAAACAGCTTCTACTGAAAAATTTGCCACTTACTGATTTTATCCACCAGAGCTGTAACTATTGATAAGGGAGACCTTGGCTGCATTTCCTGCTTGGTGTGAGTATAGCAAATAAGAACTGTGGAGAGACCAAAAATGGAGTCAGCTCTCTAACAAAAACTTCAGTGGAGCAGATCAAAGCCATCTTTGTGAAGCACGAGAAGTACCTGCAAAACACAAGCTAAAGTATTATACCACAGGAGTGCACGACTTCCATGTTTTCACGTATGCAACTCACAGTATTGTTATAAAGAAAACAGCGACTCGAAGCTGTCTCAGTTACATGCATATTTAATTACTACAAAAAGAAATCTAGCGAAGCACTTTAAATCAACGCATTGCTCCACTTCCAATCCCATGTAATCTCTTCCATCCACTTCTGCAGCCCCCTGTCTCAGATCCTTCCTACCTTCTATTTTGATTTCACTCAGGTTATCCAAAGATATGTGGTATCTCAGGACTTACTTTCAAATACTGATTTCTTTAAAGTGGTGCAGATTAGATAAACTGTACCTTACAGGCATGAAAGCACAGTCAGAGGTATTTATCACACTGTAATTACTACTAGACAAACCACTATTTAAATTAATTAGCTCTGCTCAGAAGAGCACATCCAAGTAAACAGACTTCTTAGAATACAAGGCTGCAAAGATTCTTTTTCTCCAGTGCTCACGTCATGTTCACTCAACACAGATTTCCATAATCAAAAGTATCTGTTTGTACTTAATGAGATGAGAAGGAAAATCTCTGTCCTTCGAGGTAATCTTAGATTTTTTTTCCCCTACAGTAATTTGTCACAATTCTAAAAACTTATGCCTATCAACTCATGTGATCAATATCATCAATAAGAGTCTGAATGGGATTTATCAGAATCCTATTGCAAAGACAAAAACTAGAAGTCAGTCAGACCTTTATGTAGGACATCAGCCAAAAATCACAGAATATACCGGGGGACAGAGAGAAGAAACACTACATTTTCCTGTAAAAAATGCTGATCACCATCCTGAATATTGTGTAATCAGCACAGAATCTTGATTAACCAAAACAATACAACAACAGTGGAACTGAAATCCAGTATGACTACAAACAAGGCAAAGACAATCTATGCTGCAACAGGAAAACCCTAAGATCTTCAGAGATTTCCAGGGAAAAATAAACAAGGCACAGAATGAAAAACAGGCTCTTCTCATCTACTGAGGGAGGGCAGCCAATAGTTTGAAGTCTCCTTTTCTAATTCAGGTACTGAAGTCAGCGTCTTCCATATCCCAGAAAGAAATATAAATCATCTGCCTATTCTGTCTATCCTGTATAGATGGCATCCACTTTTTTCTCTGCCTTCTTCAATTTTGCCTATCTGAACCCACAGATGGTCTTTCTTTCCTGCCAAAGAAACCTGTTCCATCCAGAACTTTCCCTTAATATGTACTGGTTCTTTATCAAACGCCTCCATCAAAATGCTCCTAAGCAGCTAAAGAATTTTGATGAAGAAGGAAGTCACCTGATGACATTTTAAGACAAAAGTACCACCAAGTTATATTAACAACGTAGCACTTATTTTAGCTGCAAAACAAGTCAAAGATCTTGAACTTTCAAAGACTAGGAATAAAAGAAAAGGGAGAGAAAGGGAAATAAAAAAAGAAGAAAGCTAACTCATGATACAACTGAGTTGTTTTCACCCTTAACATCAATTTGGAGACAGAACTCAAGAATCTACGCTGAACATTTTTCATTTGTTCTCAATGGATATACTCCATGCTTTCCAGATTATAGTCTCTCCTCAAAGGGAAGAGTCAAATAGTTGCACCTCACTAACTGTTGGGGTTTGTGTAGCGATTTGTGGGGTTTTATTAACAGAAAAATTGTATGCTTTAACCCGCAGCAGAGCACTCTAAATTTTCTCTGATTTGACACTCAATGCAGATTCATAATCTAAGATCACTTCTCAGCAAATTATTCTTGTAGCTGGTACTTTACAAAACTGGTAGAGGCAAGAAGCTGAAGCTGAGCCATTTTGCTTTCATCTGTTCTCTATCAGCCTTCCTTCTCTTTCAGCATCAGTATCTTTTTTTTTCTCCCTTGCCCTTTGAGATAGTGCACTGCTGGGATTCCCTCCCTGAAGTCATACAAATCTTACCAAACAGTGCTCAGCAGTACTCACAGTCACTTTGTCTGCATTATTTGTGTGTTCTTCACAAGGGTGCAGATACGTACCTCCTAAACTGTCAAGATCTTCCAGTATCCTTCCAAACCTGTAAGACAGGTTTTTTGACAATTAAAAAACTTCATACATAGTAAATGAAAGTTAACACTTTCCCGTATGTGTAACATGGCTGCTTTGTTACCTCACACTGTTATGTACATTCAGGTACTTTTCTCTTATTTCAGGTTGACTTCCTAGGGGTAAAATAACTTCCAAGTAGCTATCCTTCATTCTCCTAGGAGGGAGATCTTCCTGCCGTTTTGCCAGTAAAGTATGAAGAGCTTTTCTTTCTTGCATTGCTTGCACATGATCCCTGGTAAGAAAAAAAAAAAACACCCTGTCTGGAGCATGACAACAGAACTGCAACCACAGACAAAAGATGTCACATTGGAGATTATCAAAATGAAAACAAAGAAATAATAAAAAGAGAATGTGCCTTGAAAATTAAATACACATAACAAGATATGCTAAGTAAGACTACTACAGAAAATTTTGAAGTAGTTTTGTGTATAAGTGGCAAGCACTTATTCTGCAGTGAAGAGATGAACAAAACTTATCTAATTCTGAATGCTATCAAAATGGTTCCCCTTGAAAAGAACAAATCAGACATAACCTGACCTCTGAGGTTTTGTGCACTTTTGTGTCTCCCATAGCTACGGTATCACACCTCTTTCTACAATGCCAATTCTAAAGGACTGACTGTCAACTTGCAATCTCTCCCAAGAAGTAAAGCAGATGTATAGTGTTGGTTAGTCCTAACAAGAACGAGAACTAATCTGCTAAGACTTGCTATCATCCACAGGCGAGTTGTCCCTTTACAGCGTCAGTTCACACAGCATACATTCAATCAGCAAGATAAAAGAAAGGGAAAATTAGTATCTCGCTCCTTCTACCCAGTCATTTTACAACTACACAGAAAAGTTACAGAAAGAAACAACACAGAAGAGAGAGCACTATCCCTTCAGAGCTGCTTTTCCAGCACCACTAAGTCAGAGGGTTTGAAACTCTCACGAGTGAGTAAGGACCAAGTGTCACTTCTTTCCTTTGCATAGGTATCTACGACATATAATAATCTTGCTCAAACCTTTCTTACCCGTTCTTCCAAAGTTCCCTCCCCTTAAAAGTGCAATCCGACTGAATAAAGCAAGTGTTATTTTTTAACATCCCTAGAATCAATAACAAAGTATTAAAAATCTAAGGGTTAAACATGCAACAGTTCCAGTTTAAAGCCAAGGAGTGTGCAAAATTATGCATTTATTTCATAAAGCAAGAGAAGGCATAAACCACTTATACGTAACTACACTTAATCTGAAACTGGTGGATACGTGTGTGCCATTCATTCCACTGTGCATGCTGAATTGCTGAGATCCGAGCACCACCGTGTTTAACAAATCAATTAAAAAAACCCAAACAAATAAAACTCCAAACAACCAACTGAAAGAAAACCATAGAAAATCTTTTCACCAAAAAGAAAATTTGTTTTAAGTTTTGACTTTGGATGAATTCTGGCTATTAGCCATTTAAGATAAAGACTTATTAGGTTTGAGTTTTATTTTTGGAAGAGAAGAGGTACAAAGCAGCCACACTTCAACAAGTTTATATTCCCTTTTCTGTTTAATAATTTTTGGGGAAATATGAACAAACCACTATAAAAGAGGGTAAAAGTCTAGCAGAAAATTTCAGTTAGTTTTGTTTGTTTGTTTTACATACAAAATACGGTTTACCTCAACTGGGCAACAAGACTACTGTGGAGTTCAGAGAAAATGGAAAGATAACAACTTCCTCCAGAGGGTTAATGTTTGAAGTTATGCCACTGCATGGAAATAGAATATACTAGATGACTAAGGAAAGGTGCAATGTCCAAGATGATGCACCTTTATGCTTCTGTAAAAATTTGTTTCCAAAGTCTTTCAGTGACAGGTTTAAGAGAAATTAATCAGAGAGTAAATAAGAAATTTGTCTACAAATACAGAGAAACCATAAAACAATAAAAATTTAACTATATTCTGTTTTCACCAATCCCTTCCTGGCTCCTCTGAGATCAGCAGCAGAACTCTTCTTGACTTCAGTTTCAGAATGTGCCCTTCAATATACAGAAGTAATGGGCTCAAATCAATAACATTTTTCAACAGATAAATACTGTTACACCATGCAGTACCAGTCATACAGTCGCAATAATTCATCTAGGTGTAAACTAACACCTGCCCCAAACATCCTGAGAAATGACATTATTTATTTCTGAAATGGTCACAACTCCATCTAGATTATAATTACCAATGAACAGATTAACACTTTTAATTACAATTTAAGTACAAAACCACACTAAATATACAAGCAAGATATTTCTTTCTAATAAAAAATGCCACTGGTCTTCACAAGAGAAATCACGAACCAAAGTTTCCTTCCAGCAAAATTAATGGCCGAAGGCACTACTCCAACACTACTCCAACTCTTCTTTCACAGCAATCCAGATGTACGTGCATCAGTCCTTCCTTAGTTCCCATTTTGGGACCTCTATCAAGCTATTCTCTTAGGTTTTTCCTCTTCATCCTCTGGCCTAACTCGATTAAAGCACCAGCTGTTCAGTCTCCACACATACCAACTCATTGTCACTCCATTTTAAAAGTGAGATCTCAAAGGCTACACAATCCATGTGCTCCAAACCTCCTCATACTAAACCAAACATTCTCCAGCACTCCCAGCTCTGGGCTCCCCGGCTTTACTCTTTTGTGGCAGCTGAAGCACACAGTACTCTGCAAACCATTTCTGCCATCTTTTATACAGCACAAGAGACATACCTATCTAAGAAAAACACTGCTCTGGTGATTCGGGCTTCATTCTGCTCTACTTCCAAGGTGGGAACAATAGGGGAAGTGAATGAAGGTCAGATTTGACCAAAGTTCTCTAAAATGTTAATCTTCAGATGACATTTCCATATAGCGTGGCTCCTTCCCAGCCATCCTGGGCTGCAGGAAAGGCATTTTTTAAAAATCAGCTTCTAGAACCCTTTTCAGCTGACATACCAAAAATCTAAAGCCTCCTCATGCTTAGTTTTACTAAGCAAAAATCTAAGTTTCCCAGAGTCAGACATTTTCTTTAGCGTGCCTATAATCCTGTTTAGACAAACCTAGTTAGAAGGCCTGGACATATCAGACATTCCACCCAGGCAAGCCTCTCCTCATTTCCTTATCAGTGCACTAAGTGTGAAAGAATCGCTCAGCAAACACAGCCATAAAAAAAAATTACAACAAATATAATAAATATGGGACCAACCAAACTGCTATAGGCAATTCCCCTAGACTGCTACACTGACTTTTTCAGGACTGTTAACAGTAGAGGACTACAGCCAACTCTGGCTTATTCAGCGTAATGGAGAGGGAGGAAGGCAACCTGAATAAAGCCAAAACATCAATGATATAATTTATATGTACATTAATCTAAAATTAAAGAAGAGAAATGCCCGAAATGCTCCTGACTAAGGAGACCCCAATCCCGAGCAGACAATTTTTCAAAGTGACATGGGTTCTGCCAGGCCATTCACAACGCAGCCTGGTTCACACTGGATCAGTTCAGTTGCCTCTGAATGCAGTGCAGGATAAATCCACCATGTGGGTGATCCACCAACAGCTAACTCAAGAGGTAACAGCAACATAACATTTCCACCCAGGCTCTACAGCTCTTAAATCTCCATCGGATTCAAAGCTCATGGGAAGCTCTTGTAAGCATCAAGATCACGTATTTTGTTCCTTTGGCGCTAAAGATCTTCTGTCAGAGAAATCTCAGATGTTTGTGACTCAGAAAGTAACAACTGAGAAGCCTTGTTTGCATTGCTTTTTAGCCAGATCTTTTTTCTTCCCCAGTCAGCAAGCTAACATTGTTAACTTCCATTATCACAACCCTGATCTCTACCTGGGTTTCACAAATAAAGTAAAACACATTTAATGCACACTGTACCTCCAGTTGGTAGATGCTCCTACTATATCCCTCAATCTGTTCCGCACTGAAAAAAACAAACAAACAAACAAAAAATCAAAGCAAATCAAGCTTAGTTCTGCAAGTGATGAACGTGAGGTTGCCTGGTGCTAAAAGGCACAACCCTCATCCCAGAACAGGAAAAATAAGAAAATTCATGCAAATAGCAGCCCAGAAACACCAGTTTGGCCAAATTCATGGGTGCTGTTAGTAGGCATATCACAATAATGGGTTGAGTAACATGATGCTGTAGCTTATTGTGTATAGCCAATGAAGAGCGTTTATTAATGCAATCAAGCCCCTGCAGTGCTAATTAACAACTCAGAGATAGCAGATAGAGATCAGATTGAGGAATTTTGATGTGAAAACAGTTCAGCCTAAAGACAAACGAACTGCGGAGATAACACAAATCAGAAAGTCATAAAAGAAGATGAAAAGGAACAGTGCAGCTGGGAGACAGGGAATGGGAAGAGTACTATTTAAATTATCCCACCCATGAAGGCAGGTAATGCCAGCAGACTGGCTGTTGCCAGCAGGGTTTCACAGCCTAAATTTTTAGCAGTCTCAAAGAACTCAGTGTTAAGAAACTGAAGACAGGCCTATAAAATTGATTCCGGCACTCTTTGAACTACCACAGTTAATACTAATTCTGCACACTTTTTTTTCCCCCCCTAGATTTCAAGAATAATCTGCATAAGCAGTTCTTCTACTCTTTTCTAAGATGAGGCTATCAAGTGTGCTAAGGTCCCACCAAATCTACCAAACCAGTCCATCACTATTAGGCAGATGAATGTACGTTATTTGGAAGAGAGGGCTCTGGGGTGACCTAACAGCAACCTTCCAGTACTTGAAGGGGGCCTACAGGAGGGCTGGAGAGGGACTGTTCACAAAGGCCTGTAAGTGACAGCATGAGGGAGCAATGGTTTTAAATTAGAGAAAGGCAGATTTAGATTGGATGTAAGTTCTTTACCATGAGGGTAGTGAAACACTGGAACAGGTTGCCCAGGGAGGTAGTTGAGGCCCCAGCCCTGGAGATATTCAAGGTGAGGCTCGACAAGGCTCTGAGCAACCTGCTCTAGTTGAGGATGTCTCTGCTCACTGCAGGGGGCTTGGACTGGATGACCTTCAGAGATCTCTTCCAACCTAAACCATTCTATGATTCTACAAAACACCTGGAAACAAGCAACAACAATTCCCAACTTTGAACAGATGTTGAGAATTGCACACTAGGGATTCCTTGCTTATTTACAAAGATTGTTATACAAAAGGGTTCAAATATTAGGCCAAAATAGTTAAGGACACCACCACTGCAATACTCTAATGCCCCCTTTCTTGTTCCTTCCCCTGCAACACCCTCAGCTCCCCTCCCTACACTCCCAGCCCGCTTCTCTTTTGCCTCCCCTCTGGACAAGCACCAGCATGGGCTATGATTAGCCCAGAGGCAGGCAAGAAGGGGATGACTGCCAGCCAGCACGCGGAGCCTAGTCACTTGTCAGCTGCCAGCAAACATTGCCATGGCCCATGGCTGACCCCACACTGGCTCTGGCACCCTAACAAACCTCTGATTCAGAAGCCAGTTTATACAACGCTTGTGGAAATACGTTTCTCTCTGAGATTCGTGCTTGTCTATTTTGGCTGACATCAAACAACGCAAGGTTCTGGAAGAAGAGGGGGACAAGAAGGTAAGTAGACAAAGACAAAATAGATTGCTTAGGCCTCATTTCTTTCGAAAATTAGGCTGAGAATACGCTTGGACAATAGAAGAGTTCCACTACTAATTCTAACAGCAGAAAGATTTTCAATGAAAGAAACTGATTGACAATCTCAGAGCTGATTATTTTTTATTCTTGGAAGGGGGGAAGGTCTGATTCTTCTTTTCAAAAGAAGCAACAGGGTAGTTTACAGAATAGCTACTACTTTCCTGTTACTCACACTCCACCTGTGAAGCTGCCACAGCATGCACTGGACCAATACAGTGTTAGCAGAAACACTTACAGCTTCTAGAACACAAAACCTCAATTTCCAACAGTGTGCAGACTGTACTGGGATGGAGGGGAAATAAATGGCACTTTCTCTCTGTTTAAACTAGATTCACCTTTCTTTTCAATGATAAAATGGTAAAAAGCTCAGGGGGGGAAAAAAAAAATAAAAAAATTCCAGGTCCAAACCTGCAAAGGTGTATATATGTTGTTAGTCCCACTTAACACGTCTGATTTCAATTTCAGGTATACAAATAAACATCTGCCAAGCTGAGATCATATATTTTTTATTTTAACAGTAAAAAGGACAAAGCATAAAAGTGTTGCCAACCTAAATCTAGTCCATTTTACAAGCCCACAATTACATAGATTTTATCTCCCCCACCCCGACTATACTGCTCTTCTAGATACCAGTTACCTTACAACAGAAATTTAAGTAAGTAATTAACCATAAAAATCCATACACTCTCTTTTTTTTATTTGGCAAATGTCTTAAACGTGCAAAACAATTACAGCAAATGGGCTTTATCCACCGTGTTGCAAATTTCACAGTACCTCTGAAACTGTGATGAGTGGATCATTAATGCCAGTGCAGCAGGGTCTCAGTTTATGTTCGCTGTGCTGCGACAAAGGGCACGAGGGCCACCGGACAAGATCACTGCATTCACCTCTGCCAGTGAGACCCAGGCCTCTCTGTGCTGGTGCCTCCCCAAGCTGTATCCAGTTTCAGGTAGAGCACTAAGATGTATCGTATCATCAGTTTTGGTATAGAGCTTGGTCTGGACCTCAGTGAAAGATGCAGATTCAAATGTCTAAAACAAAGCCAAGTACTGTAGGAGCTGCTGCGCAGGAGATTTTCTATCCCACAAGCGTCTTAGAAACTTGTTACCCAGTACGCCACCAGAAACACAGTGTGCTGACAGACATCTAGGACAACAGTATTGCCACAAGTAAGGTCAGAGCTATTCACTGAAGGCAAAGAGGCTTTAAGCAAGTCGACAGAGAAGAATAATAGCATTTCATTTTTTGCAAATGCTAAAGTGAGGAAAACCAGTAGCTAAGTTTAGTGTTATAGCAAATATTAAAATATGTACAGATTACCACAACACACCATCATTCACATGAATGGGTAAGTGTCCTGTGGAGTAGAAAACACAGGTTAGGTTAACAATCAAAAGAAACAATGTAAATTACATCTAGGAAGGAGTTACCTGATTATTCTACCTGCTTGAGTTCCAGTTACGCACATGTTCCTTAATTTTAGAAAGCAACTGTAGGCAACCTGTCCTTGCCTAATTTACAGGCAATATCTTTGTGGTTTCAGCTGTGTTTGTCCTCTCCCTCAAAGCCACCTTTCCAGTCGCTTGGTCTACTGGCTCTGCATGCAGTTTAATTCCAAACAGCTTTTCAGACTTGGTGATAATCATGTACTGTTGTCAAACACTATTAATTTTGGAACGAATATCTGGAAGCATTTTTCTGGAAGCAGGGTGAGAGCTATCTCAGAGGAAACTTGCAAAGTCCTGTTTCATGTAGCCTTTGGGAGAACCATGGAAGAAGTGAGGGCATTTGTGAGTGGGACCCAAAGTTGGGAGGAAGCAAATGAAAAGCCAGTAAGAATAAATAGTTGGTCTTCTGTGAAATCCTGGATACCAAATCAAAGGAAACTAGTTTACATATCAGCAAAGTCTCTATAACATTGAACTTTGGAAGAAAATCTCAAATATTTACCGTCATTATAGCCCAAAAAACAGTAGCATTCCTTGGAAACAAATCAGAGGTAAGGCCAGGACAGCCTCAGATGCTTCACTATTTTTACTGGCCTTCTAGGTAGTATCATTATCCAATATCCAAACAAAGAGCAGGGTAATATTTGCAAGTATGTGTTATTCGGTATGCTTGCTTCTCTCCTTTAACCTCCCGAATTACTATTTATTAACAATAATGAAAAGAAGTTCTCCAACAATGAACAACTCTCATTTTCTCTTTTACTGGATATCCTGCGGTTTCTGTTTCGAGAACAAAGGGGAAAACAAGAACTCAGAAACAAGCAGAATTCCATGAAGGAATTACTTGTACCTGGCTCCAGCCTTTTTTTCCTCAGTACATGGGATGAGAAGAAAGAAAACCCTTTTAAAAGCTTCTGAAACGGGAACAATATGGGGTTTTACTATCAGAGTGCTGAAACAATCTTTGAACACAAAGCTCTATTGACAAGAGCATTTTCACGAGGCAATGCTGATCTGATTAAAAGATTTTTCCAAGATTACTAAATTAATGGCATTGACATATTAAAAGTCCCGCAAGACATTATTTCCACTCAATTCTTCCATTTCTTGGCCATTTTCTCCAGTTGCCAAAGTAGCTCTCTGTAGTACGTTGACTTTCTATCTAGAGCCAACTTAAGAAGCAGTTGTCTCTCCAGAAAAGAATGACACGCTCTTCTAAGAGTAAAGAACCAGATGAGCCTCAAAATCTGCTACTTCGATGATTATGCATATTTGTTGCCATTAAATCACTCTGAACACACAAGAGTGATTTTCTGCTACTTCCTGAACATTTATACTGCCAGCTAACAGTCAAGGACATGTCCATTATACAAACCATAGTAACACATGAAGGGCCATCACCTGAAAGAAGAAACTCTTTAGAAACTTTGCTAAATCTTCCAAAGTACAGCCAATTACTTTACCTTCAGACATGTCAGGAAGCCCTGGGGAGCCACTGATCCCAGAAGTGAGTGTCCTAGTCAGAAGAGAAGGAAGCTTCCTCATGGTGCACAACCTATAGGCAGAGCAGAAGAATTTAGTGTCATTAAAACCAATGCCATGAAAATAACCTGGGATTTACTTCTGGAATGGTGCAGATTACTTCAGAAACTCCACTCCTTATTGTTAGCTTGATTTTTTAGAGCCAGATACAATCAGTACCACAATTCAAGACAGCTGAAATTCCACCTGTTACCTGTCCTTATCTGAAAAGAGGAAGGAAGAATGATTCACTGGTGGTAACTGTTCTCTTCACTGACTATGCAGATGTCCTGGGACAACCACCTTAGACTCAACACCAGCTTCTATCCTGTAGACATCTTAACACAGATGAGGTCTTTGTGCATCTAGCAAATCATCTGTGACCCTAACCACACATTCCTCCCGCACTTGGCTAGTGTGTGGTGGAAGGTGGAATATATCATGAGGGGTAGCACATGGCCTCCCATGCAGCCCCATTCGCTAAGGCTGGTCTTCTCCATGGCTTAGTACTGCTGCAACTCAGAACAGGCCTAAAGTGCAGAATATAATCTTTTTAGCTGTTCAGCAAGACGGGACAACATGAAACCCTTCAGAGAATGTAATCCACCCAGCAATTCAGTAAGTGTTCAAGCAGTCAGTAGCCAGTGCAACTCCTCCAGGTAACCAAAACTGTGGTAACACAAAAATACACAGAGAGTCAGCAGGAGAAAAACTGCTGTTGATAGTTTAAAGTGTTATCCTGACACAGAACAGGAGTTGCTTATCTCTTAACTTTCTTCAGCTGAGGCTGGAGTTTCCCCTCAAAAAAAGAAAAAGAGGCATGTCCCCAGGCATCAGCAGAAAAGTAGGGCCATGTACACATCACTTTATATACCCCTCATGTACATATCTACTCACATGTCTCATGCACACACAAGTTTCCTGCCCACAGGTACACCAGAGAGTGAAAAAAATAAAATAAAATAAAAACAAACTCAGAAGCCAGGCGAGCCTCGTATGCACCAGAGGTGACAAGAATGGCATCGCCGAAAACTCCCTGTAATTGATGCGGCTTCTGGACTCGTGTCTCATGGCACAGCAGATGACTTCGCGCTCAACTCAGGCCGCAGCCCCGCAGGCCCGTATCAGGGCGAGGTGACAGAAGCTGCCCACACGACCGGGCCGGCACTGCCAGGGCCAGACGCCATCACTCGAAGCCGCGCTGCCAGCGGCGCAGCTGGAAGTTTTAGGGTGCCACGCCCTGGCAGCGCCCCGGCAACCAACGCACCGAGCCCCCCCCCTCATCGGGGCGGGCAGGGCGAGGGTCGGGGCAAGGCACCCCCCGGCGAGGAAAGCGGAGGCGGCCCGGAGCCCAGAGNCCATTACGCGTCGGTCTCTGCGTGGGACATGCTTTTAATAAATACCGTCACATTTTTAATTATTTTTTTTAATTTTTTTTTTTCACTGTGTCTTGAGGAGGGCGGGCTGGCGGGCACGCAGCTGGGCGTGCCGTGACAAACAGGCCCAGCTCCCTCCGAGCTGACCCCAAAGCGGGCAACCCACGCGGTTGTGTGCAACCGGGGCACGGGGAGACGCGGGCTCCTCCCCTGGCCGGTCACTTGGTGGCACTGTTAGGGAAGGTAATTGGTGTTTTCTAGGGAGAAGAGTCTTAAAGAGAACACCGCGGCGTTAAATAGACTGTGCGCTTTCCGCAGGCGAATAATCAACGCATTTCATTCATCAGAATTATTTTTATGACTGGGAACGGAAAAACCTTAGAGCAGAGAGGACAATCAGCCTGGGCTGGCGACAGAGGGGCTGCTCCTGCTCTGCACAGAGACACTAGCGCCAGTAAGGATCTATCTTCAGAGAACTAGCTGCTGCTGACCCTGTCAGCACCTCCGAGCCACTTGTGTACAGGTGGCCAGGTGCAGCCCGTCGCTTTTACACCGACCAGAATGTGTGTGGTTCTCACCAGTTGTTTTAACTTCAGCTATCAACTAGTGCTCATAGGAGTTACAAATTAGCGATGAAGTTGTTAAACATACCTTGCTAAAGACACACCAAAGACACCACTGATATTGTACGAGGGTATGAGAAAAAAAGATTTGCTAGCAAAGAGGGAAAGTACATTAACCAGATTATTCAATTTTTTTGAGAGTAACACCCTGATCTGTCTTTTTTCCCCTATCACTTCCATTTTTGAAAAATTGCTTCCAAACAAATTAAGGCTATATGAACTGAGAAATAAGAGTTGTATTTTTTGTTTTTTTAATATGAGGCTTGTGCCAGATTGCAGATTTCTGTTTTGAAAGACCAGGAGACTGAAGTTGCATGCCTTGCACCATGAGCAAAACCCCCGCAGAACTGATCCTGGCTACCAGCACGGGTTCTTTCTCGTGGATGCCATGTGAGCACTTCCCTCCTATCTCACAGCCGCATAACCCGTTACAAGCAAGGGACCTGGTGGGTGCTCCTATTGGCAGAGGAGGCAGAGAGCGGGGCAGGCTGGCAGGCACAGCAGGGTAGGGGAAAAGCTCTTCTCCGCCGGCCCACAACCCCCAGATGTTTTCCTTGCAAGTCCCATCCCCAGCTTACAACCCTCATATAGGCCAGCCCATAGGGTCACGCGCCTCTCTCTACGAGATGACGCATAGATCGGCTCTGCACCTCTACAGAGGAAGAAGTCAAGAACACCATTACAAAGCTTGTCGTTCATCAGGGCATGGGGTAAAAAAAAAAAAAATGTGGAAACTTGGTATGGGTGCATGCTGAAAGTTCAAAAACCAAAATACCATGAAAAGAATCACCTGTGGACAGTGTAAAAGACGACTGTGCCAAAAGACAAAACTGTGATTGTGACATGTAAGAAAAACACTGGCTCATTGTGCGAGCTCCCATTGGTTTTAAGGAAAAAAATTAGATTTGCCAAGTCTCCTCTTAGAGCGTGAGGTACTGCACCCAAAAATCAGAGAATCACAGAATGATAAAGGTTGGAAGGGACCTCTGGGGATCATCAAGTCCAACCCCCCTGCTAAAGCAGGTTCACCTAGACCAGGTTGCACAGGAATGTTTCCAGATGGGTTTTGAGAGTCTATAGAGAAGGAGATTCCACAACCTCTCTGCGCAGCCTGTTCCAGGTCTCCATCACTTCACAGTAAAGAACTTTTTCTTCATGTTAAGGTGGAGCTTCCTGGGATCCAGTTTGCGACCATTGCCCCTTGTCCTGTCACAGGGCACCACTGAAAAGGAGTTTAACACTTGCCCTTGGATAAGCACTGGTAAGATCCCCTCTCAGTCTTGTTTTCTCCAGACCAGTCTTAGGTCTCTCAGCTTTTCCTCGTAAGAGAGATGCCCCAGTCCCCTAATCATCTTTGCATCTCTCTGCTGGACTCTCTTGAGTAGTTTCCTGTCTCTCTTGAACTAGGGAGCCCAGAACTGGACATAGTACTCCAGATGTGGCCTCACCAGAGCCAAGGGGTTGGGAAACCTCCCTTAACCTGTTGGTCACACTCTTCCTAAAGCACCCCAGGATACCATCGGCCTTCTTGGCCACAAGAGCACATTGCTGTCCCGTGGTCATCCTGTTGTCCACCACCAGCACTCCCAGGTCCTTCTCCTCAGAGCTGCTTTCCAGCAGGTCAGTCCCTCACCTGTACTGGTGTGCGGGGTTATTCCTCCCCAGGTGCAGGACTCTTGACACTTGCCCTTGATGAACTTCATTAGTTTCCTCTCCGCCCAACTCTCCAGCCTGTCTGGGTCTCACTGACTGTGAGGGAGCACAGCCTTCTGGTGTGTCAGCCACTCCTTCCAGTTTTGTATCATCAACATTGATTTAAGTACACTGCAGGATCAGAGCCAAAGGGACTTCTACTGTTTCCAAAACAAAGAAATTGAGGCCTGGCTTGATTTTTTTTTTTTCCCCCAACATTTATTTCTATAACTTTTACATCCCAAATTATTTGCATGCATAATATAGATGATTTGCGGATGCAGGCAGATAGTTAATGATGTCTAAACCCCAAATTCATCAAAGTGCATAATTACAAATGACAGATGAGATGCATTAGCTAGCAGGAATAGGGTCCTAATGACCTAAAATATGTCTTCAAAGATAATAATGAAAAATTAGGGTCCTTTTATTTCCAGCATATGGAAATTCATGTAGTTTTATGTGAAACTTAATTTTGCATTGACCCAATTTATAAGCAGTACTACTGCAGTATTTATTTACTATTTTGTTCTACTCTGATATAAATTAATATTTTATTTATTTTTTTTTAGGTACAGCCTAGTGTTGATAAACAGTAACTGTAAGTTACTTGGAAAAAAATATCTGGAAGCAATTCTGAACTCATAAATATCAATGCAAGTCCCAACTATGCGGAAGCAATTATTCAGCTGAAAATGCTAAGAGAATCCTAAGTGTTGTCCAGAGACTAATCTGGAAAAATTACAGGCCAATACTGAAGATTAATTACATTTTCTGTATCTTGCTCCAGAGATTTGACAGGAGATACAATTTGGAGATGTAATTTGGATTTAAATACTTGAGAACATTTAATAGTGTAATCAAAAATTATTAACTCACTGCATTTTTATGTGAAATAAGCAGTTCTTCTCTTTCCCTCTTTCATTTATTATAAACGGAGAACCTTTGAGGCACGAGAGAGGCCTCATACAGGAATTCAAGGAATTTTCCTAGTGAAGGAGGAAATCAAAAATTAAAATACAAGAAGTAAAGAGAGTTTCATTAGTTAAATAGTAAAGAAAGAAAACTATTGCCCACTTTGAGCCTTTCTGTCCCGCCTCCAAGAGAAAAGGCTATTCAGAAATCTAGGTGAAAAATAAAAATATGCTGTCGGAACAAGTCCAGCTGAGGTTCCGTAACACTCTGAATAAATTGTTCAGTTGTGTTGCCGTGAAAGGATCTCAGGGAGCTAGCATGATTCTTTCCCTCTAGCTTGGGACTAAACAAGACCTCCGTCTCTGAAGAGGATGTGGGAAAAACTTGCCTCGGTTTGATATGTAGCACTCTGCATGCTTTTATTAATACCAGTTCCTGTTGCACACTAAAAATGAAAGCGCTGCTTGCTATTTTCCACCAAGTTTTCTGTTTCTCTACTTACAAGTAAGATTTAGGGAGGAGATAAGAAGACCAATGTGCATGATCTTTTAGATAATTCTAACTATTCTGCCCCTCAAACACCAAAGTACCAACCCTCCTGGTGGAAAGGCAGGTGGATTCACCGTCAGCAGGTTCAGCATAAGAAGAGAAGCTTCTGGCTGGTAACAGAAATGTAAATTAATCCCAACTTCTGTGCATATTCCAGTGTAACAGGCTATTTCAACATTGGTTTACCTCAAACATGTTTGCTAACCGCTTTCCAGGACAAACATTTGCATAAGTTGAAAACAACTTGATCCTTCTCAGGAGACTTACCACTGATTCCCTTAGGGAGAAGCGCAAATAAGCAGTCTGAATCGCTAGTCCTGGTTTCACTGGGCTAGAATCATAGGCCAGGCATGGTCGGCAAGCTATTAGCAGTTTCAGGTCAGCCAGGAATTTAAATTGGGAGGGGAAAAAGCCAGCAGAGCTGGCCTGAGTTGGCTCCAGGTGTATCCCAGTGTCATGCTCAGTATAAAAAGGCAAACTTTTGCTGAGAATGAGTGTTCTTCCTGATTGTGCTTCTCGTTTTTGGGGCTTGTTTACTGTTCTGCTCTTGAGGGCTGCCTGCCTGTTTATTGTGCCTGCTGTACCTTCACCAGGCTGAGCATAACTTTATATACTTTATTTTGGTGTTAGGTTTGCTGTTCCATTAAACCCATTTTCATTTCAGCCCCATGAGTGTCCTCTCCTTTTCTACCTTCCCTGTTGGGGAGGGTCATTGAATGATAGAGCAACTGCTGTAGTTCAGTCCCCAACATGGGCTAAATGTAGACACTCCTCAGGGACAAAATCTGAGCCCTCTGCAAGTCATTAGAGAGTTCATCACTGACCTCAGCTTTGTTAAGATGATGCAAAAACCTGCTCAGAGAGGAGTAGACCTGAGGCAAAAGGAAGAAACTGTAAAGCACAAGGCCCAGCATTCTGATTCATTCACAAAACCCAGTCCTTTTAGAAATTCTTTAGAAAATATTCTCACCATTCTTATTAATCTTACTTATTTGTACTCTGAAAAAAAAAACCACTCTAGTAATATGTAACTAAATAATTGCAGTGTATTCTCTGACCTCTAGGTATCTTAATTAGTTTTCATTTTCCTTTTCGTTTTTTTTTTCTTTGCATTTCCTGTTTCATGAAACTATTTTTGATACGTTAGGAACTTTTATTATAGTTTTTTCTTCTGCCTTGTGAATTTGGAAGCAAACTCCAACGAACTGTATTCACTGAGGTAACACTATCAGCATCTTTCTGAGCAAGTTAAAGCAGCACTTTCAAAAATAGTCAATGTGGAAAATGCTTCGGTTCTTTTGCTGAGACTTCAACTTCTAAAATCATATGACTTTTCTGACTTGAAAATGAAAGAAAACAGGCACTTTCAGCTCTTACACAACAGTACATTTCCTGACAGCATGACTTCCTCATTGTGAAATGCAAAACAGTTGATACAAGACAAACATTGTTAAGTCTTTGACAAAACACAAACACTGTTAAGTCTTTTACAGAGACAGTATTTCCCGTATCTGATCTCAGTCAGATCATTTCTAGGTACTGAAAAATTGTATGTTTGTAAAATGTATGTAGTTAGGCTGAGTCTGTTCTTTGCTCTATTTGCTTTGATTTATTCAGATTCTGACTCCCCATCAAAAGCCCTGTCCTGAAGGATTTTCAGATCCATAACTCATGAAAAAAATCTTAACTGTTCTACTATTAGCCATTGGCTGCTGCTTTGTGCTTGGAAATATTTCTGTTCTTTGGGCATCTTCATTTTTCCTCCAATAGAGGGTAAGTTGAGCCAGTTAGAGAGTTTGCATAAATTCTAAATTACTCTTCAGGGACCCTAGGCACTTACTGCTGTGTGCCAAAGGATTTTCTTGGCTAACATCAGCCACCAGAATACACACTTTATACAATTCTCTTGTAGTATTGTGTTCCATTCTGGCTCCTCTATCTAAATGAAGGTGAATCTTGTAGGTTGTTGCATAAGCTGAAAAATAGGGTGTGAGTGTTTGGGAAGCCAGGTTTTCAGGATTGTTACTCTGCAGCAGTAGCATAACTTGGTGTCTTCTCATATCCTAAATCAGTCTCAATCAAAACAGATTAAGCTAAATGTAAAGAGCTCCTTTACAGTAGCTAAGAATCGACGTGATAGTTGCAAAGTTTATAGAGGAGGGTGAAAAGAAAACTATGTGTAAACCAAAGAATTACACTTCTCTGGATGGCCTAGCTGACAGATCTATAGACGTGCATGGTCATCTGGAGCAGGATCCAGCCATGCTTCTGCAGCACAGATCTGCATCTGTAGGTAAAGTTCAGAGGAAGAGCTGGGCTGGGAATAATTCCTTCATCCATTCATACTCCAGAGCTGTTCTGGGGAAGTTGATCTAGACTGAGCGTCTTCATCACACCCACCTCTCTCCTCAGGGACATCCATACCTCAGCAGGTAGGAGGCTCAGCCTCCCTCATGGCAGACCCCTCCTGTTTCGAAAACACTCCTGTCCTTTGTAACTTCTGCCGGAGCTGCCCATTCCTCTCCAGTCAGGCTGGCAAACCGAGTCGGTTATGGTACGTGTGTCAGGCTGCAAAACGCCCTGAGCCCAAAGCGACACTTTTGTGTTTTGAAGCCTTTTCTATCAGAACACCCCTGCCCAGGGCCGTACCTTGCCGCTAGACGCAACCCCACACACTCACCGCAGGGCCTGATGCGGAACATTACTTAGTATTTCAAGCAAGTACAGAGGCGCCTTTTTTTTTTTTTTTTTTTTTTTTTTTTACCCCCCCCGGGTGGTAAAACCCCCCGCGCCGAATCCCGCTGGACTCCTGGCACGCTGAGCCTGCGGCTAAGGCGCCACCACGGCCTTTAAGATGGTGCCGCGGGGCGCTAAGCCTCCAGCCAGGCACCGCCTCACTCGCTACGGCAACGATGGGCTCCCTTTTCGGGAACCCCTGGAAGCAGTGGCCGGGAGAAGATCGCGGCCCCTAGATAAGGCGGGGCGAGCTCCCCGGGCACAGCTGAAGAAAGAATTCCCTCAACCCCTAGCCCTGAGAGAAGGGGCGGGATTTAACCCGGACGCCCTGCAGCGCCACTCGTCTCTGCTAGGGGGCGCCACCGCGCGAGGGGGNGCGCCACCGCGCGGGGGGGGCAACGGCGGCGGGGGGGGGGCGCGAGTCACGAGACATGCCGCACCAGCTGTTGCCGGCAGGCTGAGGCAAGATTCCGAGGAGGGCGCTCTCATTGGCTGAGGGCGAGAGCCACGGGCGCTCCCATTGGCTTGTATCCGGGGGGAGGCGGTGCGCGGACATTTATAAATACGGAGCGCAGCGGCGGCCGCCGGCATAGTTCGAGGCGGGGACGCAGCGGCAAGTGGAGGAGCGTTTTCCAGTCTGCTGAACGCCGCCGGGACATGCTCGCAGCCT